>JAHWFP010087035.1:0-40015 GCA_023313725.1 Lithobius niger
TCTGACATATAAGTCTAAAAGGCAACGTAAATAGGGTTGCATCTGTATTTAATTGCTTGTATATTATTGCGGTCGCTCGAGTGCCCTCGTTCACCACTTAAAATACTTTACTGAAGTTTGCTGTCATTAAATTTAGCATTTTCTTTACGAGCCTTGGTTAGCACGTTAGCACATTTTCACACTCGTAGCATGCTTGGCCTTAGTTTTACTTCTTATGATAAATTCACCTGTAGAAATTTCTACTCCTGGCAAGACACCAAACAGTTGGTCGTTTATCTTTTTCAGGTACTACACAAATCCCAAAAAGTAACCGATTAACTTTATATCTGCCAAACGGGGTGTTAATGTTGTTAAAATTGAAACAGGCAGTAAGTGTTTGACTATTTTGTCAGTGGATGGATATTACATGTATGTAAATCAGGTGATGTGCTAGCTGCAGATGCCTTGGAATGAACTTCGATGAGTTTCTTTCAATGCACTTTCTACATTCGTTTCTGTGTTTTCTACGATTTTACATCCAAAAGGCTGAAAAATAGTCGCAACATGAGAATTACCATGAGCGCTGATGCGATGTAGCGTATCATTGAGAAGTATTGTTGGTTGACTTTTCACGTTTGCGTGATGTCTCACGTTTGGATCCACTTTTTGTAATTTGGCTAGACACATGCCTTACTGAAATTACAGTGACCTCTTGTCGCTTTGTTCCTGTTTGAATAGGTTTGCATTTTTTTTGAAACCTCAGTTACCTATGCCTTTGTCAGAAGAAAGCAGTTATTTATTAAGCATGTAAATGCGACACTTTTGTTTTCCTTTTCGACTCCACAGGTTTATTGCCTTAAAAATGTGCAAGCCAGTTAAATAACACTTCACATCAATAAATGTTACGAGATGAGGTTCGGCATTACAGAGTTTTAGCTCAATCTTGTCAATATTCGCAGTTAATAACTCTGGAATTCAACGTTCAGATAGTAACCCTATAGCTATGGATAAACATAACCGGGACCCAAAGCATCCATAAAGCTTCACATGCCTCGCCAGCAACCTTAAGCTCTACTACACCAAATGGTACATGTTGATTTGATATTTCTGGAATGGATAATGCAATCGGAAATAGTATTTCCATATTTCATAATAATAATAATTGATAACTGTAGCTCATGCAACTGGTTATCTCTAACTCTACCTTGGGTTAGACTTCATTCTTTCAGCTTGTTCCAAAGTACTAATTCATAAGAAAAGAATCGAGACTAAGAGTTCCGTTATTACTCCGCAGATTTATTAAAGCCAGTTAAATGACACTTCACATTAATGAATATTGCGAAATGAGACTCACCCTTGACACCTTACAGAATTTAGCTAGCTTAACAGTGTGAATGTCAGACAGTAGCTCGGGAACTCTGTGTTAAACTAGTAACCCAGCAGGTATGAATAAACATATACAACAGCCTTGAATGCCTCGCCACTAATTGTAAGCTCTACTACACCAAATGGTACGTATTGGCACGGATAATGCACTTGGAAGTTGGAAACGATTATGTGGTATTTCCATAGCTCGTAATAATAACAATACATATAAGGAACATAGATCTGGAAACTGTATTTCGTGTAACTGGTAGCCTCTCACTCTACCCTGGGTCTGACTTCCTCCTCACAGTGAGCACCCAAATACTAATATCTCAATGGAAAGCCAAGCAAGTGACTAGTGACTCTTGAGGTTTGCCTCCCAAGCCCTGAATCTGGGGGTTTATGTTTTAGCCGTGCCCTTTGATGACGTTCAGGTGAGAACAAAGCTTTGCAACCCAAGGTCGAAAAGTCCAAAGCTTCACGTGTTTGTTTTGTAAGAGGCTAAAAACCCTCTGACAAGCACTTCAACATGTTCAATTTTTTCTCAAAACTGGACAATATCTACAGTTGTATTGTTGGTTGTTCTGGCACATATGCATCACTGTGTGGAAGCTGAAACACATTCTTTTTGTTTTCCTTAAAAATTAACACTGGTGGAAAATGGGAACATTTAACATATTCATAACTAGGAAACAGGCTTTGGGCCTATTGTAGGCGAAGTGAACACATCTTCATTTCAAACTTATATTTAGTTTTTATTGTAATGATGTGTTAATTAATGCTCCTAAAAAATCTAGGTGCAATACTCACTCGGCTAAGTTGGGCCGTTTGCCATTTGATGTGACGTACTGCTGCTTTTTTCTGGCCTTTTTTTTTCAAGTATAGTCCTAAGCTACGTATCATATTTATTTTAACAGGCTTTCGTTTACCCCAACGTTTATTTTCTGTTTAGTTATTTGTAACCTCACAGCCCTCACCCTCGCCGCCGACTACAAATAAAACCGGTGTTTTTCAATTTTTTGCAGGAGGTACAGATGTATGACAAGATTTAGATTAGGGGTTTGGATAATATCTCTGTAATGTGTGGTGCAGTGGCGACCCGGACCACTGCACTGTGACTGAGGTAGGCGCTAATGATCAAACTGTTGATGCGCCATTAAGCCTCAACCCCCCCCCATCGCCCTCCACAAATAAAACGGCACATATAGCAACCTCTGTTTGAGCTGCCACCACCAATAATTCTTACATTTTTTACAGCAACTGCTGTGCAAAGCGTAGTCCGTATCTTAAAAAGTTAATAACAAGACATTTAACTCCAAGCCATTAATATTAATCATTAATATTAATCATTAATATGATAGTTTTAACAATAATCAAAAGATTTAAAAGGTTCATAATGCTGCTGCAGGTACACAACTTAACACTTACACCAAACAAAATGTTGAGACGCACACCTCTATCACCCACTGCAACCAGCAATCTCTATTATATAACCTAAAAGAAATAACCATCACAATTGTAGGTTAAAAAAGTGTTAGCTTTTATGCCTTGTTCTAGATATTAGGCCTAATTTTTAGCGTTTAGCGTTTTCATCCAGCATGTCAACAACAGGAAATGTACTTATACACCCATCAGAAGGGTAAAACAGTAGAGAATGATACTGTCTACTAGATTTTTGCTGCGGATTTACAAGAGATGCGCTGGCAGTTTCATTAAAATTGTCAATAATCTTCATTCCACTGCAAACTTTGTACGACGAATAGGACAAAAGCTCATTGTAGTCATGCCGTTTTTACTGGATACCATGTAGTTTGCATACATAGTATTCCCCTTCAGCATACCCATTCCCGGATTAACAACCAGCATTATCAGATTTGGCGTACAGATATTTCACTGCCGGGTAATCTTGTGATAGCTGCTGTATTACATGGTCGGTTACGCCAAGTGAATCTAAGACGTCTTGCTCACTCCTTTGCAAACAGGTAATGTACACAGCCTTAAAGATTTTGCCATCCACCTTAAAGAAAAATACATCTACGTGGACAGACATTCCTTCTTTCCGAAATAACCCTTTTGACCTTCACGATACTTCACCGGTAATATTTTCTGCGCCCAGTCTCTTATCCAGAATCCAGTTTTTTCATTCAGAGTCAACATCACATTAGTCTTTGCTATGTTTTGCTGAACACTTCTAATGACATGGCACACCCATTCAAAAACTCTTTTTCTGCTAATTTCAAAATCGTAATTCACTTCAGCACGTTTTTCTTCACTACATGAACTTTTTTGGATCAATTTTTTTGCAACTTGATTGGAAACTAGTATCATCAGGCTGTGACAGAGTCCAACAACAACAATGACTGGTGCATTGATTAATTTCAGAGCAGTGAACTGTATAATTCATTTTTAAATTACTCTTTGCCATTTCCAGTTTCCTCTGCAGTACTTTTTGAATCATTATGTTTGGTGACACTTGAATTACCACTTTATCTAATTCATCAAATGCTTCTAAACCGTCAGCAACAGTATTATCTAAACTTGCAAGACAGTGTCATTGGCTTGGTTTGATGAAACCTATAACTTTCCATAGAGAGGAACATGACAGCGGTGTGTATTCTATTTCTTGACAGAAAGACCCGTAGAAAGCTATTGTGTTGCCTCTCAGAGCAGTTAAAACTGCATGAGAACGTGCTTTTACCCCACTATCAAATTTCCGTGTGGTGGTGCCATACGCAACATTCTGCAATTTTCCTGATGAAAACAAGCAACCTATGAAGTGCTCCACCCTGTCCATCGGCATTTTCTGCTTTGATTTCATTGCCATTTAGCTTTGCATATTTTCTAGAGTCGTCTATCATGTGCTTAGTGCATTGGAAGATTTTCTTTATCAAAAATTAGTTGGAATAATTTGGTGGTATCAATGTCAAAATTAACATCCAGTTTTTAGGAGTGGTACACATATTGCATGCGTAGTGCAACGGTTGCAAATCAACTGAATGTCTGGTTCATTGTCTGTGTCTGAAGATGACGAGTACAGCAAACTGGCAAATTCTTCACCTTGTTCAAGGGCAAGTGACTCACAAATTTTTTTTTAAAAGAGGTTTTTGCTCCAACAAACTTGCGCATTTCGGTGTGTGCTCGGACATATGATGAAGTGGAGTTGTGATCTGGTATTTTACGAGTGTTATATTGGAGGCAGCAATTTCGATGAGCTGCTGCAATTTGCTCTTATTTGCAGCCTTTTCTCAGGGGATAAATGAGCTATCCCAGAAGGTGGAGTGTACTTAACTTCATCCAGAAGTTTTTCCAGTGATTTTGAAACAACGGAACTTTCCTCTAAATTTGTATGCAAAGTGCATAGCATTCCACCAATGGGGAACTGAAAACATTCTTTCTGGAGTCTATCTGTAACAACCCACGAAGCTGAACGGAGAGCAGTATGTGTTTTTGTCCGCTGGCAATTAACATGTTCATGGTTAGGATGCTGACAAGTGTTAGGTGAATTCCAATTAAAACCAAATTTATATCTGTGAATTTATATCTGTGCAGTTTCAAAATTTTTTCCATTTCTGCTCGTATTAGCTGATATTCAGCTGGGCCTAATTCTACTGGCAGTTTGATACCCTTGCTTTTTAGGTGCTCTACAACAGCTACCTGCAGAGCTTCAATGGTAAATATTCCAGTCTTCCTGGCACTTTCATGGTCGCCACAATTTCCAATACTGCAGAATGGACAGACGAGATTACCCATCTTGAAAGGGATTGCCTGTTCTTCAGCAAAAACCAGAAATGTCTTGTGTCACTGCCACCAGTTAAGCATTTTGGGAACCACTTTAAGTAGGCAACAGCAATAGAAGCCACTTCTCCTATTACTGTCTGTCACTTACAGTGGCGGAGAATTTGCATTCCAGAAGCCTCAAAATGCAGACTGATGATAATAGAAATAAGTGCGAACATGCAGAACTGCTATGCTGTGTGCGGAATTTATAAGCTATTGTGCCATTTTTTTTTTTTTTTACATTTATGGAAAGTAGTACCCAGGATTGCCCTAACAGGACCTACCACAATCCAGACAATTGACTTTCAATGCACAGAGAAATTCTTTAATAAAAAATGTATTTTTTTGTGTGCCCTTATTCGCACCTCATATTAGCTTGCATTTAGTGTGAGCCAGGCTGGAACAACCTTAAATGACATGTCTTGCACCTCATAATCACGTGCAAATATCAATTAGTAGAACTCACCTTCAATGCATGATGTTAGGATGACTCAAACTTATAATTTCAAATTTTTAGCCTATTTATGACTTTCATTGAGGGTCAGCCAAGGAAATTGTTAACTTGCAAGAGCCTTCAGGTAGTATCCACAGGGGAAAATAATTAGCTTGGCTCAGTTCGAGCCTAAAGCACCCTCAGAAATCAGACACAATGCTTTAAAACTTCCCCCCACTTGTGTGTGCGAGCGGGGGGGGCCCCCCCCCAGTAAACTATTGATCAGATGGGGTTAATCTCGTTCTTCTGTCCATACTAGACCTTAAGGATGTCAACTATCTGGACCTGCCTGATCTTAGAAAAACTGGCTCTTAAAATAGTACACTGGAAATATAATGGAAAATTGTAATAAAAATATACTGGAAAATACTTGACAGACAGAACTGCAGTGCTGTACAATTTATAAGCCACTTATTCGAAATTCTTTTCACAAATTCACCATCATGTACATTACAATGAAGGTGTTCCGATCCCATAAGGAAGAGTTAATTTAACCTTACACTTAAACCTTCTAGTTTTTTTGGCCAGAAACAACATTTCTAGCTTGTCTGTATTAAGTGACTCCGCTCCTGTACTAAATGCACGTTCGGATGACACTGATGAAGGTGGCGCTGACAAATATTTTCGTACAATGCCGGCTAAAACGTAGGTACCCGCCTCTGAAGTATACTGTTTCGAGTGGATCAGACTTAATTGATTGAAGTGACTCGGTCAGGTATTCTGCAACCAAAGTTTCAGCCTTTTTCGTGTAGGTGTAGTTGTAGAAGGTGCATTATCATCTGACAACAATGTTTCTAAAAGCGGGCCCAAAACTTTATACTGAAAACATTGTTGAGGAGACTATTGTGCTGGGTTGGCTTCTGCACCTTTAGCTGCAGATTTGAATGCCTTGGGTTTATAACTGTGGGTCTAGCAATCTAGCCACAGCTCATTATGGCGCAAATTCCACTTGACTAAAATACTAATCTTTGTCAACATAGTTTGTTTCATCGAACGAACATCTCTTGTCATCAGAGTTGACTCTTTAAAATATTTGCAATGTAGCAACCATATTTCTGCCAGTTACAACTGATGATTTGTTAGATCATGGTCCATGACTTGTTTAATGCAAACTGTAGAAAAGCTTTCCTCTGTTCCACCAAACATTGCAGGTTACATGCTTTTTGGCAGGCCTCGTGGGATGGACAGGACGGCAATAAATTACGAGCTATTAAAGGCACTGTTGAGGAATGGCACTCGGCGTGTCGCCGTAGTCGCCGTGAGGAGGTGGTGTTGGCCCGTTTGCGCATTGGTCACACTCGACTTACTCACTGTTTCCTTTTGCGGGGGGTTGACCCTCCTGAATGTTATTGGTGTCGGCGGGCACTTACGGTCCGGCACTTCCTTGTTGATTGTTGCCATCTTGATGGTTTTCGTCGTCGTTTCCATCTTCCGCATGACATTGTGCGTCAATTGGGCGATAAGTCTGTCCTCCTGTCCGGTGTTTTTCAATTTTTGCAGGAGGTACAGATGTATGACAAGATTTAGATTAGGGGTTTGAATAATATCTCTGTAATGTGTGGTGCAGTGGCAACCCGGACCACTGCACTGTGACTGAGGTTGGCGCTAATGACCAAGCTGTCGACGCGCCATTAAACCTCAATCCCCCCCACCAAACATTGCATTGCAACATGTTGTACAAACTGTTCCAACGTGTTGGTATATCTTGTATCATTTTATGTTGCGGTAATTTTAATGAAACTTGCTTTTCTGGGAATGCTCGTGAATGTGGACCTGAATTCTTGAAGTTGCCTACAAGGTGTCTAGCTACTGCTAACAGATTGTCAATTTCACACTGCTCAAAAAGACCATGCTTTAGAACGAGTTGTAGAATAGAATTACACAAGACAGGTTTTTATAAATGTTTCTAAATGCTGCCACCATATTATGACCACCATCACGCACAATAAGATACAAATTGCCTTCAAGACCCCAGTCACTCAGAAGATTGCTAAAAACTGCCGAAATCTTAGGTCCAGTGTGATTATCATTAAAAAGTACACAGTTAAGAGTGAATTCACGTTTTTTAAAATCCGGAGTAATGAAGTTAACTGTCAGCAACGTGTATCCGTCTTGAGCCATAGATGTCCAAGCATCAAGGGTGACGGATGCTTCTCCACTCGACGTCACAAAGCATCTTCTGAACGTTTACTTTTGCACAGTTGTACAGTTCTTTTAATGCAACTTCCCTAAAATATTTATCACCTGGGGTATAATGCGGTTCCAACAAAGCAAGTAATTCCTGAAATCCCTCATCCGTTACAACCGAAAATTGTTGCAAGTCTTTTGCTATCATGCTTTCCTGTGGTTAAAATCGTCTTTTTTTCCCCGATGCACTGTATTAACGTCTGTTGAACTTTTGTTTGTGAAACCTCGGATTCGTTATTGTCTTCGTAGTTGTCTTCCGTAGCCATCTCTATGTCGGTTTTATCACTGTGCACGTGGCATTCAATGCAGCACTGTGTTTGCTTTTCAGATGGCGACATAAATTTCCAGTCCCAAACGGTTTTTCCTAGTCTTTGCCCCACTTAACGTTGCTCCTTGCAACACTCTCGTCATGGAAATTAACCTTAAAGAAGTTCCATACGATGCTTCGTTCTTGTTTTTTTGGTGGCGACGCTCGCGTTACTGAAATAGTGGCAGCCATCTTTGTTAACGCACTGAAGAAGGCAAGCGCTTACCGAAAGTACGATTGTGGTTGAGCGCGTGTACAGTTACACGCATACGCAAGCCTGGTATGATGAGTGCGTTCGTTGTTAAAATCGACAGGCCTAACGGCTGGAGCTTGGCACAAAATACAAGCGGCTTCGGCCAGGTTAAAAAAAAACAAATTATTATTGTTTGTGTGGTGTTCGCGGTGTTTTTTTTTTTTTTACCAGCTCTACTCATATTTTGTTCCAAGATCCTGTGAGCCTGAATGCTTTTTCGACTGGCGAAGCCTTAAAATCGGTTCCGGTGTTGTTCCGGTTTACAACATACCGGCCGGTTATAAAAATCGATACCGACTGATCCCTGCAGTTGTGAGATGGCTCTGCCCAATGTTGCACAAAGCACGTTCACTTGAATGGTTCTTTTGGAGATAAGAAAGTCAAGTCTTTGCAGAGCCTGTCGTGAAACTGTTTTTAAATCGTAACTTGCGACCATCTTCATATTTTTCTGGAATTCGCCAGGATTTAGCTACATGATCAGCAGTGTGCCGATATGTGTTGAACTGTGCTCTCATCTTTTTGCAGCGTATTGTAGGCAGTTTTAAGGAGTGTAGTAGCTTACTCAATTCTTCTTTTGTTGATTGCAACAGTTTCGATACACAATTCATTGAATCTAGAAGTTTGGTAAGGGCCAAGACCAAAAATACAAATTGAAAGTTTTCAATTTGTAACTTCTGACCATAGGCTTCAGCAGTCTCATCAGCCTTCTACTCAGCAGCATTATTTTTGTCAATGCTTTAAGGATGTCTGCAAAACGATAATGCAGTGCCACAAAAGAATCGTATTGTGACGACCATCTGGTCACGCGTAAGTTCTTTAATGTAATATTCAGTGGTTGAAGCAAACGCTGATAAAAATTTTTAACGCTTAATACAAAGTAATTGGTACATTAAAAAAGTTTATTTTCGGTATGTGAGATACAGCATCACTGAGCACTAAATTGTGTCACCCTTGCTCATGTGTTGCATTTTCTTGCTTGTCTTTAATATGGTTTTGGCAGTCTAAAATAATACCTATGAGTTCTGCTAAACGTCAGGGTTTAAAATACTTCACAATTCCTTTCGTTTCTTCATATCGTTAACTTGCTGTTGAAAGACGTGCATAGGAATGCAATAATAGCCATCGTGCAAATCAAATTTACACAAATTTGGCCCCAAATGTCAGCTATCCTGGGAATCGGAAAGTATTCCGGCCTAGTTATTTTTTTTCAACCAGCGATACTCATTCACCACTCTATATATACTTACCTGGTTCCTTTTCCTGGTTACATTACCGGATTCAACCAAGCTATTTTTGAAGGTCCTTTCACTCCCTTCTTCAACAATTTCTGCATCTTTTCATCCAAAATCGGACTCGCATACGAAATTTGATCAGGTACTTGATAAATCGGTTTTTCATTTCCAGTATAAATCTCATGAGTGATGTCACGCGTGTACTCTAATTTCCTCACCAAAATATCCCTGTAACAAACAATGACATCCAGATTGGCTATCTGTCTTTCCCTGTCTGTTTTAAACATTTAGATGGACTTCACTTTGATGTTACTCTGTGAGCTGTCTTCGTACATAATCATCTTCTCTGGGTCTACCGTCTCCCACAGTAGCATATTTTGTTATATACACAGGGGCATTCATTTGCATTCCTCACTCGAACTGGTACCTCAGCCTTTCACTTTACTTTCGCCAATCCATTTCCAATCCTTATATCCGATGGTATCTTTTCATTGTCGGTAATTCCATTTGAAAGTATTTACATCTGCAAATCAATTCTGAACTTGGAGTTTAACCGGTATATTCTCATGAAGAGCAACAGCTTTAATGTGGTTTTGGCAACAGCTTTAATATGGTTTCGTGGTCAATTTATTTCTCAGTGTTGTAAGTCATTGGTCCCTGTAGCCTGTGGCCATTCTACACAATCGCGGTAGAAGAATAATGGAACCTTTCCTAGTCTGAGGATGAAAGAGAATACTAAAAAGCACCACGCATTATGCGAATAGAACAGTACGTTATATTTCGAAGCATAAGATTGGCTTCATTTTTCAAAGTAAAAAAATAAAAAAATAAAATAAGGCTAAAACTCCTTCTAGCCTTGTTTTTTATTTTTTATTTTTAAACTTTGAAAAATTAAGCCATTCTTATGCTTCGAAATATAACTTACTGTTATATTCGTGTAATGCGTGGAGCCTTTCCGTGTTAGCTTATGATCTTGACTCGGAAAGGTTCCATTATTCTGCCTTGTTGACCCTGTACACATTTTTTTTAACCAACGAAGTCTGAGGATACTGTGATGTATTTTTACTGTGACTGAATTAGTTTCAGTTGAAATGCTCATTTTAAAGTCAAAGAAACAATCTTTGCCCAATAAAAATGAAACTGACCCAGTTGCAACTTTGTCAACAACAAAACAATTAACATTCTTAGATCCAGCATACAAATGTAGGCTAGTGCTCGTGATCCCAGAAGTTATGTCCATACTCCCATATACTGGTCTGGTTTCTCCTTGTTTTCTAGGAATTTTCCCAAAAATCTTTTCCAACCAAAATTAGATCGCTCCCACTATCCCGATGTGCTGTTACATGTCCCCAAAATAGTATCAGTTACACCTGCTATGGTGGTACCATACATCCAGCATACAAATGTATGTTAGCGCATGTTATCCCAGCATCATGGCCATAGTCCCATATACTGGGCTGGTTTCTCCTCGAAATTTATGCCAAAAATCTTTTCCAGCCAAAGTTAGATCGCTCTCAGTATCCAAACGTTCTGTTATATTTTCCACATATTTTTATTCCTATGTAAGGACGAACGTGTCTTCAGACTGAAGTCGTACTATTACAGGCTGTGAGCCCACGAAACCAACAAATATCATCGTGTTGCCCTATTTTGGAACAAACTGCACGTGATTGTTCTTGTTTAGGCCTACGTGAAAACCTCTTGTCTACGACAATCTCTGCCTATGTGTCCCACTATGCTGCATTAAAAAAAAACTACCTTCGTTCTGTTTTCAGTTGTCTAGAACCGAAGGTGAAGAAAAATTATTCATCTTCCTCCCCGGGTGATTCTGACCATTATGTGCTCCTCTTGTTATTTTGCCCACATGAGTTCTGTATGCTATACTGCACTGGTAACGCTCGTAGGCTTGCTTAGCACAGACAACTGTCCCCACTCTCCGACATTGCGGAGAGGTTCTAAAAAGTGTTTTAATTAAATACATAGCTGATAGTTGATGTCATAGTTGATGTCAAAAGCACAAAATTTCCTACCTCACACGTGACAACCTGAGGGTATGGAAATTTTGGACAAATCAATACCAAGAAGCTTTATCATTGTGCAAGTGAGCAAATTTAAACCACAGTGCATTTATCGCAGTTTCAATATTGACTTAGTTAGCCCTCTTATGCTGAATCATAATAAAAAAAAATTATTACTAGTAACAAAAAGGTCTAATTGTATGCTGCACAGATTGTGCTAGTAATATATTGAGATAACTAAATATAAAATGGTGCTTTCCAATTTTTTTGTGTGGTTTCTATTGTGCTAAAAAGTAACAAATTTTTAGTATTTAAAGTACCTTCCGAAAGAAAAAAAAAACACCTAGCGTAAAATATAAGAACAGTTATTTGTAAGTAGTCCTACAATGTATATAAAAAAAATAAAAAGCTCACAGTTTGCAAATAAATTTACTCTTTTTATTACTTGAGTGTCAATTTTGCATTGATTTCACTCCTGGACTCATTATTATGATAATTGAGAAATCATTTGATCCTTTGAAATGCAGTATGAGGGGGCAAAATTGAGTTCCAGTTCATAAAATAGAATAAAAAATGGCGTCGTGCATAGTAGCAAAATGAGGTTGGAATAATGCACTGGATGTTGGCGCTTCTGTTATAAGCCTTTCAATTTTGAATGTTTGCTACCTGAATAATGGTAAAAAAATTAATCCTGCTTAATTGATTTTTTATATGTGAAGCCCAGCCAAGTTACCATCTATGATCCAAGAGTACTGCTGGTAAACATTAAAATCTATGCGTACAATAATTGCAAAATTCATTCAGAAAAACGAATCTCGACAACGTTCACACAGACTGCCAATAAAAAACTCGTAGAGAAACTATGTTTTTCCTAAACATTGAAACTCGAGTACTGCATAATCCATGACTTGTTTCAAACTGGCGTAGTCTTCCATACCACATGAAGGGTACAATATATTGCACACGTGGATGCATGCAGAAGTTTCACACTGCTTATGACATCAAAAAACCCAATCACGATCTTTTGGTCACAGCTCAAAGGGGGGATCTCGGTTGACCTATAAATTTTGGTAATGTTGTACATTCTGGGTCTTGCTCTTGTCCACAGTGGCTTCCTCCTCCTCCTCCCCTCTACAGAAAAGTTGTGATAAGTTTTCTCTGAGCCTCCCTGTGGTTAAAACATGTGAACTACTTCAGAAAATTTCTACGAATGCGTCTGGATTTTCCCTAAAGGCACTTAGGACGTCCAGAGACTCAAGCCCTTCAGAAAACTGATCTAGTGCAGCTTTATGTGAAAGTAGAACTAGAAAATTTGATACCGTCCTAACAAAAAATGTACTATTTACAGAGTGGGTTTGCCAGCATTCGCACCACACTCGAGCAGATCCCTTGCACCACTACAGAGGACAAGCCGTCTTCACTTTGGCATGTTGCTATTGCAAACAATTGGTCTCTAGTGAACCATTTCGGCACACTTGAAATATCGGACGTCGTTTCCATGCCAACAAAGTACTGAAATATACATGTTAACTCAAAACAGCGGATGGGCACCTTCTAGTAAAGAGACCCCTTTAGTCCATCACCAACTAAAGTGCTCGAGTTCTTAATCAATTCACATAAAGCCAAGTGAAAAACTTGTGTCGTGGTCCTCCATCGTCGACAGCTTCCTCTTCAGTTCTTATGAAATTTTGACATCTAGGCACAAATGTGGACAGAAATTTTTAACCGTGGGCATTAACAAAATCCTTGTTGCTGCTTTGCCAAGAAGCAACTATTGGCCTCCCTTGCAGTTCTGTTGCATTTTACCTGTAAAAATAAAGGGTTAAATAATCAAACACAACATTCACTAAACAAACAAAAAAATCAGAAAACGTCTTTTCAACAAGGCAATTTGCCAACATGGATGAATGGTTGAATTTCCTGGCTTTTATCCAGAGGATCAGGTTCGAGTCCCAATAAACACTATTTTAACACACAAGTTCCGAAAAAATCACCGTCCATGTTATCTATTATTCATTTTAACATTATTACCATTAAAAACAACAATAAAAAAGCATCATTTTCTACAAAAAGTCTATCTCTCTTTTTCTCTCTTATAATTCCCTGGGATGGCCCTTTTGGAATGCAAGGGTTCATATGTTGCTTCATCCTCATCTTTCAGTATTCGTCTCATTTTTGTTGCTAACGGTAAATGTTAAGGTGCTTCAGTAATAAAATGGCTGATGGTTATACTTCGTATGTGATGTGGAAACTGGACGTGGCTCCCGAGTTTTTTGTAGCGTACATTTTCCCGGGTTCAATGTGGTTTGTGGTTATCTATAGTCTGCACCAAGGGTTGCTGAGCGCGATCATGGTGTTTTGTAGCCTAACCTACGTATAATTTGCAGGCAAATTGGACAATAACGTCGCACAAGGAGGGTGGTGGGGGAGAGGGGGATGATACTTTTGTGCTATTGACCATATTGTTTCGAAGTCATTACGAATTTATTTTTTTATTTTTGGCGGTCATGGTGACAGAGCAGTGACAGAACTCAAATTAGTTGTACTACAGGTTAGTTGATCTGTTAGGTAACTAGACCTACCTTTAGACCTGCTACTACTACTAGACCTACTTTTATTGGTTAGTGATGGACTACAATGTTCCTTCATTATTTATGGGATTATATTTTAGCTTATTCTGGGCAATCTTTCAGACCAGCCACGAGCTGATTACCCAAACGGCTCCCTGGGTTTACGGACATTCTTTGTAATTAGTAAAAGAATTTGGTAATATTCCAAATTGAGCAGATTCAGCCACACGAGCAATTTTGTGTTACAAGTGCTGACTTACGCTAAAAAAAAAAAGTTAAGGGAGAAAAGTGTGTTTTACTGTGAATGTCGAGCAATTATTTGCGAAACAGTACTCATTTTTTTTACTTCTTTTCATCATTGGTGGCTGTGAAAACAACCGTTTGTTTAGCTCTAAAAAGAACTGTGTGTTCACAGCTAAGCTAGGGGGTTGCAGAAAGTGAAAAAATCCAGTTCATCGTCGTCACTGTCATTCCCAAGGTGGATTATTTATGGTTAAACAGTTTCCTCAATCAGAGAATTGCTGTCCCAGTACTTCTGTTCTTCTTCCAATTCGTGATCAATTTCAAATTTTCTGCTGTAACGTGCAGTACCGCATTCCTTGTCATTTTCCACGACTGCAAGATTGAAAGTGATAGCGTGCGCGTTTTCGTACTTCGCCATTCACCCATACCCAAATTAATTCAATAGGATTAAAGTCGCATTGGTAAGGTGGATTAGAATATGACCATGTTCGGTTGCAAGAACGTTGATTACAAACTGTTTGTTGTCCTGTTGGTATTGTTTAAGTTATGTATCCCCGTCCTGAGCATTTTTGGCTCCGTTTCAATTCCTTGTACTTTCTCCACTCTATTACATCTGCGTTACATGTTTTGCTTGTTGGTGCCTTCTCTTTTTCAACTGAGTGGTAATGGCGCATTATCCATTACAATAACGGAGTTTGGTGGAATGTTGGGAGTTACTGATTTTTAAACCAATCAGTAAAGCGGTCCCCATTCATTTCATCATGGTAATCAGCTGATACCGTTTTAGAACGGAAAACAAGCATGCATCTTTAAGAAAACCATCCTGGATCCCGACGTGTAGCAAATGAGCCTTCGGCCCTTTCCTATCAGAGTAAGGCGACCATCCAAGCTGTCATTTGCGCCATCAGTGGTGAGTCCAGCTGCCATTCACGTTCGCACCTGTAGTGCTCATTCACCCAAGCTTCATCCAAATAAATAAATAAGTGCGTCTGATTACTTCTTAAATGTCGTACCTAATGTAAAAATCAGCGAAGCTGGGCAACAATTTCTGGACGCTCTACGTAAAATTTTCTGTTGCATTTTCCTGTATTTCATCCCAAGCTTCTTTTCATGATAAATGCCACGGAACTTCTGCCACCTTTAAATCCAATCTTCGATTTGAACATGGGCCAAAACATTATCAAGAGTTGGATAATTACTTTCTCGGTGAATTTCAGTTACTGCTGCTCGTGCGGCTGACAATTCAAAGCCGTCCAAGCTTGTTACCATTGGCTCTTTTCTTGGCCTTTTCTTCACTGGCGTTATGAATCGCGTAATTGAAGCCTTTTACATAACTGAAAGAAACCGTTGTTGGATCCGATGTTTCTTGGAAAATGGCGTTTTTGTTCTTTGCTGGTTCCTTGCTTCGCAGCTAACAATAGACATTCCAAATAATTTCCCTAGCTTGGCTGTGAATGATTCTATCCTTTTTAATTCGACTTGTCACACGTCGAATTAATGCGGTTGTGGCCAAAAACTGGTGGACGCAATTTACGTCAGCGACATCTCCTCAAAAACCAGACACATTTGTTCAATTCTGATCCGACGAAATTCAAGTATGTGGGTGGGATAGTTGCAGTGTAAAATACCAAAACACCAGGGATTTCACAGATTTTATAATTAGAGAAAACAAATTGCTAACCTCTAACCAGGTATTTCAACGCGAAACCGTCGTCCGCAGTACACACAGTGCTATGAGGTCAGCGTTGCACGTGTGCTCTTCGCAAATTTTAGCATGAAATGGCAGTGGCGGTGTTGAAAAACTTCGGAGAAATGTGGGTCGAGGGTCGGTTACACGAGTAACGCTCAATAAACGTCGGGATCATTCGGTTTTGTGACGTCATCGTTTGTAACATAATATTACTTTGCATTACAGAAAAGTTGTTTATAGCGTCAATTTACGGAATTTCGTTTTTGACGATGATGAGTGTACCTTAATTTGCGTCGCAATACCAAATGTAACGTGGAGGTTGGAGGCGAAACTGTGTTGTACTTTTAGCAGGCGGGACCGGCGCCGGGAGAGAGGGGAAATATAATTAGCGCCACTTTGAACTTTAGCGGAACTACAGGGGAACAATCGACATATGCTTCGTTTAGGAGAGAAGGATGGAAGAAGTACATCTAGTAAAGGTATGTCGTATGGATGAACAATTTTTGGTGGGAATTATGTCAGCGTTTGTTTAGCCTCAAATATCACTGAATTGCGTGTAACCCTGGCGTGTGTGGGGGGGGGGGGGGGGTATTTTTATAAACTTGATTGTTCAAAAATAAAACTGGATTTGCTGTAAATCCAGCACACACATAAATTAAGCAGCAAAGATTAAACAAAAGCTAGCTACATGATATTATGGTGTGATATGTTCGTGTGTTATTTTGTAGGTTAATATACAAAAAAAAAAGCAAATCAATTTAAAGTAACCAACTTTGCGTACCCTCAATGCAGTACGATGCCTTCTCCCCCACCCCTCACCCCAATTTAATGTTGGATTTACTGCAAAGTAAATTAAAAAAGTTTAAAAGCCTGATGAAAAAGAATGAAGAGGACGGGAAGCTGTAAAGGAACGAAACTTTCAGGTTTATTTTTTTTTAACAACAATAATAGCCTCAGTTGAGAACTCCTTTTCTGGTCGTTTTTTACATAATCGCACGATCGCTCATTTGCCGTATTACAGTAGCAAAAGTTAGGAGGGGGGGGAGATGAGGCTTAATGGCGCGTCGACAGCTTGGTCATTAGCGCCAACCTCATTCACAGTGCAGTGGTCCGGGTTGCCACTGCACCACACATTACAGAGATATCATTCAAACCCCTAATCTAAATCTTGTCATACATCTGTACCTCCTGCAAAAATTGAAAAACACCGGACAGGAGGACAGACTTATCGCCCAATTGACGCACAATGTCATGCGGAAGATGGAAACGACAACGAAAACCATCAAGATGGCAACAATCAACAAGGAAGTGCCGGACCGTAAGTGGCCGCCGACACCAATAACATTCAGGAGGGTCAACCCCCCGCAAAAGGAAACAGTGAGTAAGTCGAGTGTGACCAATGCGCAAACGGGCCAACACCACCTCCTCACGGCGACTGCGGCGACACGCCGAGTGCCATTCCTCAACAGTGCCTTTAATAGCTCGTAATTTATTGCCGTCCTGTCCATCCCACAAGGCTTGCCAAAAAGCATGTAACCTCAGACGCAGAGTTGGAAAAGCGTCCGAGGGAACAAGCCTGAGATCCCTACCGAGAGGGCCAGAAAGGGCTCCTTTTGCTGCAGAATGCGTTTGCTCATTTCCACCTATCCCAACATGGCCCGGGATCCAGCAGAAAAGCACGGTTTTCCGCTGGCCAGGCAAGCGGGAAAGCAAAGCTTGGACACGTTGTGTCAAGGGGTTCCGAGGATTGTAATTCGCCAA
Organism: Lithobius niger; assembly: GCA_023313725.1. Lineage (NCBI taxonomy): Eukaryota > Metazoa > Arthropoda > Chilopoda > Lithobiomorpha > Lithobiidae > Lithobius > Lithobius niger. The sequence goes on from JAHWFP010087035.1 coordinate 17,876, forward strand.
GGACTCCAGGGCACTCATGGAATCGCTAAAGATAATGAAATGCGTGAAGTTAGGAGACGTGTTTTTTTATGTAATGTGCAATATCTATAATTTTCAGTGCATCATGCATTCAGAATGCATAGTAGTGTCCTGAGTTTATGCTGCCTCTCCAACTGCATACGTCAGTCACACATTAATTTTCTATCCTCTTCTGTACTTAACAACACGTCGAGTTACTGATGCAGTGTTAGTGCGTCCTTGTTTTCAATCGAAGACACGTTAATGGTAGCCGCGGTGTGTACTGGATAAACGATATTTTTCGCTACGCCCAGTTTACAAATCACGTACAGATTATAGACTGTTCCACTTCCAGCACTAGCCTAAAAAAATTAAATCTACACTGCACACAGATAGTCAACAATCTTGCGAAACAAATTTAATTGATTTTGACTTCATAAGTGGCCACGTCAACTTCAATAAATAGTTAATAATCAAGAATATTCACATATACATTTAATTATCTTTTTAATTAATTGTGTATAAAATATAAACAAAAATTATTAAAATAAATTATAAAGGTTTAGTTGTGGAATTTAAACTTGGTTTTATTTCAGGGTATTGTATTACAGTCGGAGAGTGTACCACTAGGGGAGGGGGATTGAGGCTTAATGGCGCGTCGACAGCTTGGTCATTAGCGCCAACCTCAGTCACAGTGCAGTGGTCCGGGTTGCCACTGCACCACACATTACAGAGATATTATTCAAACCCCTAACCTAAATCTTGTGTACCACTAGGCTGCAACGCATTTTTGACACTGGAGATGGGGAGGGAGGGAAGGCAAAAAAAGTTTTCAAGGTGATACCATTTGGTAATAAGGTTTACCATCCCAAATAACTAAGGCATCTCTGTTTAAAGAAAAAAAGTTTCTTTTTGCATGCCTTTAGCATTGTGGTATAAAAACACTTAACCATATGCCTGATAAAGCATTTTTATCGCTGCACCTTTTTTACTCGCTGCACCTTTTTTACTCGCTGCACCTTTTTTACTCGCTGCACCTTTTTGTCTGCCAAGGAAAATTTGCAGTTGATGTCATTTTTGTCATGGTCGAAAAGAAAATCGGCACCTAGACCAAATTACAACAAAAACCACGAAACACTTTCAGCAAACTTGACTTACTTTATGAAGCACTGTTTTTTTTGTGAGTTGGTGATGAATCAAATAACTTTTTGCCTTTGTGCTCAAAAGTCATACTCCATTGTTTTGGGATAACCCAAGCTGTGACACTATTCCAGTCAAGCACTTTTTTTTGTAAAGAGATTACCCCCTCAGTTTTTTCCTGAAAATGCTGGTACTTTTTTTTTTTTTGGATTCATGTTCCCGTGTTAAAATAAGATTTTAAAATCAGATTTTAACGATGAAAAATAGCCAAATTGTTTGTTAGATTGCTTAAAGCCTCCATTGAATTATCGACACGTTTCTTTACTTAGTGTTCAACTGACATTGTTTCAAAAAAATATACTGATAAATCTCTGCATTTTTTAATGTATATCTGCTTCCAATTTGAGGGTTCTTACGCATTTATTGTATAAAACGTCCTCTACTCTAACGAAAAGTTGGTTTGACATGAATTTATTTAATTCCAAAATATACGTTGCTATGCAAAGTAATAAAAAAAACTATTAGTTAATCTTAAATTTAAATCATCTTTGTAAACGGTTAAGTCAGTAATGACTATAGCCGCAATTTAAAACGGGCAAAAAATTATTAAAAGAGTTGGTTTTATACGGGAAAAAAGAACCATCTGGTTCCTTGGGAAAATTTGCGACATATCAGTAATTGGAATTCTGCACTCTCCCATCTAGCTTAGTGTGGTGGTTCGAGTTAAAAACACAAGGGAATACAAGCAAACACTGCTGTACGATGTTTTAGCCCAGTGGATTTTTAACTTAGCCTACACTGGGAAAATTATTTTAAGGCCTTCGTCAACAACACGGAATACCTTTCCGTAGTCATCGGGAAAATGGAATGCTCTCTAAAAACCGGCTTTTCAAGTACAAACTGGTTAGTCAGTAATGACTGGTACTCTAATAAATGGTAGTATTATGTGATGACATCTCCACTTGTATAGCATGATCGTTTTTTCTACTTTTAGATACCCGGCAGTGGATGGCATTTAGCAGTTCATCCCCTGCTTTTTCTAAAGAGGATGGTGAAGGTTCAGATGGCAGAAGCTTCGTCAGCAAACAGAATTCAAATATGGTTCTGGAATCCAAGTGCTGTGAGCCTTCGAATAGTTTGACCACTTCACCCAGTATTGTACCCTTTATTTTATATTTATTTTTATTGTGATGATGCTTTTACATAGGATGACTTAGTGGCATTTGCCTTGGTTGGCGCTAATGACCAAGTTGTCGACGCGCCATTAAGCCCCAATCCCCCCCCCCCATGGTTTAATTTTATGCATACCTGATGACAAAAATTGAAAATTTTCGAAACGTTGTTTGTGTTTTTTATCTTGTAGCACTGCTTGGTTTTTACTTTAATAATCTGTTACCTTGCTTTTTTACTCCATTACATCAAAATTCAACAGTATCACCATTCTTGCTGTAAACAGCAAAGCTGATGCCACACTCCTTTACAGCTTTCAAAAACTGTAAAAATAATAAAAAATTTTGAAGTTCTCTGTGGTTAGTAAGATATTTATTCAAAACTGAACCAGAATACTACCTCCTCTTCGTGCCTGCCTGCAGGTGGATCCTTTCTGAACGTAAGCTCAGCATCAAGTTCCTTTATTTCCAGAAGCAAACTGGACATCAAACGATCTGAAAAAAGAAAAAAATTAACATAAATCTTTCCTACATTGATTTAACAAGCAATGGAAACAATTCAAAGCATTTAAAACTAACAATTCTATAAAATAAATGGCAAGCAAGGTGTTACGTAAAGACAGTTCAAAATAATGGTCGACAAAATTTATGGTGCACTGAAAGAAGTAGAGGATCGGTTATTTTTTTTTTTTGCCATGCTAGATAAGTTAGGAAAAGGAATACAGACCCCCAGAAAATAAAGCCTTTTTTTTTTGTTATCCTCAATTAATAGCCTTAGACAGCCATTGTACGTTGATCGCTTGGCCTCCATGCAGAGAGGCCTCTTTCTTTTTCAAGACCCATTCCGTCAGTTGCAGGATTCGATCTTGTGTTCTGTGACTCACAGTAAAAAGCCATAACGACTCAGTTATGCTCGCTGTAGGAATATTTCAGAATCCAGCAACAATCATAAATGTGTGGTTAGGTGCTGGAGTCGGTAGATAAAAAGTTCACCGCCTGGTTCCCTCTATTTCAATACGTTGTAAGATTATTATCTACCAAAACTTGAGAAGTTGACAATAACCTACAGGCTAACACCAACTTGTTTAAACGATTCAAAAACCTTTCACATATCATAAATAGTGTTTGGTTTAATGTTAAAATAAGTTTTAAGTTTTTTTTAGTCCCTTTGTGAAGAAAGCCTAATTTTTGTACTTACCAAATATTCTCATCGATCACCATACATTTTGGTTCAATGTTAAGGAGTGGAGGTTTCACACAGCCGTTCCTTAAGTTATCTGCATCATCATTAATAGTGGAGAGATATGGTCCGGGGTTTTTGTTTCCCCTGGGTAAAAAAAAAAAAACCCTGGGGTTGCACTGTTGCAGAAAGGTGAGCTATGATCAGGGGGAAACAGAAGGGGAGGGAAAAGTCGAGGTGGTCGAACCCCGGGGATTTTGTGCTGAACCCCCGGGGAAGTATAGAGTAGAAACCTCAGGAGAAAGTATTCCACTTCCCAACTATCTGAGGGAAAATAACCCCGAGGTAAATACTCTTCAAAAGTTGAGGTGAAATTCTACCCAAGGCAAGGGCAGGGTAAAATGTTCATTATGATTAATAGGTTACCTGAAAACAATAGCTGAGGAAGGAAAAATTATGAAACTGAAGTTTTAAATGTTTTTCTATGAATGTACAAACATTTTCAATCTAGTTATATGCAACAGCTCGGTCTTTTCAGACCATCTTGTGTTCTTGACATTGTCGGAGGTATACAGAGACGTTCGTTAAATGCTTTAGCTCATGACGACTTAAGTTACATCGATTCAGCTCATATAGAGCTCTAAGGACGTCCGTATAACTATCTAAAACCACTTTCAAGTCTCTTTATCTCAAACTACCTCATCAACATAAGGAGTTGAAGTGCTTTAAGAACCTCCATATAACCACCTAACATCGATTTTCAACGTTGCTCTTAGGACAGCTTTGCTATTATTGGTTGAAAAGAGCGTGTGCCGGAAGACGAAAGCCCAGCTAGCTGAATGGAACCTAGGAACAGGGAGGGGTTTGGGTTCATGCTATATCACGTTCGCAGAAACTACCATGTACCCATTGTCGTTCTAACTCACCCCAACTTGAATGTCCATGTATCCACCGTTGTCCTAAAGTTACACAAGTTCAAGTAGACATAAGTAGTCGACTTATTTCTTTTGTTCTGAATAATTACGTTGTAATCTTTCATTACTACAGGAAAACATTTTTATTACCTTCTATCACATTCCATTTTACCTCGATTGACGCCAGTGTAATAGTATCTTACACAACTTGCGCCAAACAGATAGCTTTAGCCTTTAGACACAAAAATTGTAAGAGTTAACACATAGACAGGAGGATCTAACATTCCATTTAAACTCCCTAAAATCACTGCCACAAGAAAAAAGTGATTAAGCTGTGATACTAACACAGGTTTTAAGTGAAGTGTGGTTTCTGATGTTCAGCATGAGCATTGCTTTTATACCTTTAAATTAGTGAAACAATAAAAAAACGATGTAAGTGTAAAGTGACGTTGGAGCCAGACCTCAGAAGCGTCACTTAAAATCTTATGTTAGTACGACACCTTAGATTTTTTAATGGGTTTACTTATTTCAGAGGTGGAGCATTAGATTTTGCTGTCTATGCTTCAACTTTTTTGAATTAGTGGCACTGGTTTTTAGTAAATAAATAAATTAAAGTAAACGTGTAATTACGGTACTGGTTTCTATGTTGTGAGTCCATTTCTTTACTGTCATGCTTCAATCAAATGCAACAATTAGGGCAAAAACAAAATTCAGATGCTCAGACCTGGCCGACGCAGTCGAAACCTAACTTGAATGATACAACGCTATTCAGTAGAAATGACGTGAGGCTTGACAGAAAAATGTGCTAAAAGGAAGGACAACAAAAAGAATTTTTATTGTTGCCTTTACCACACAAAAATTAGCGTGAACGATTATGTAATCAACGCTATTCTAGTCCTTGATACGCTTTGTTTTGACGTAGAGTATCACATGAACTTCCACTTTAGTTTACTCTGTTTGATCGACATCCGAGGGTGTTTTAACCAAAACCCTAGGGGTTCCTTCCTCTCGACTTTCGCAAGAGCATATCTCACCACTTTTGACTTTTCAAAGTCCCCGGGGGTTTCCTCAAAACCCCCAGGGTTCGACCACCTCGGGTTTCGCTTTCCCCGGGGTTAATTTGCCCCTTACCATATCTCTCCACCGTTCGAGACTGCAACGTTCGCCGAATATTATTGTGTGGATGTGTAGTGACATCAGACCTGCAAAAAAGAAATAATGTGGAGGTGAAAAATATGTATGTGAAAAAAAAAGCAGCTTCCTCCCTAGGTTCTCATGTAATTACGCACGGCTTCTGTACCAATGATCTAGAAACCTAATTCATAATAGCAACAACGCAGAACAGAAAAGCTACAACAATCAAAAAAGCCAGCAGGAAACTGTGTGAACCGGCCAGTGAAAACGCGGTCAAGGTTGCAGATGTTGCACATCGGACATCTACGCAGCCACTATTTTTTAATTTAATAAAAATTAATAGATTATCTTTGCAATACACCATATTTTTGCAAGTAGCCTATATAGTTCAAGTTCTTAAGTAAAAGCCAAATGCCAAAAGCAAAAAAAAAAGGGGGGGGGGTGCAAAAGGATAGTGGCGCCAATGATGAACTAAACTGAACGTTTAGCTAATGCCCCGTAAGTCTGTAGACATGTTCTACTTAGATAGAAAGGCAAACCAAAAAAAGTCAGTACTTACCAGCTCTCTTGGTGCTCAGCGTGTATGAGGTAAGATTAGGGGGAAAAAATAAACACCGTGGTTCGCACAAGTGTACAAACCGAGCACTTATTTAAGGTATGTCGCCCAAATGACACCTCCTTCAATTCAAGGCTGATAAAGATAAAGATGCTCGTGATGAATCATGTTCTTTGTTTTTAGCATATTTCTTTTGATTCCTAGCTACACTTGGTCAAATTTACAGCTTTTTTACGTTGGTTTCGTCCTTTTTTTTTTTTTGCTTTCGTCCACTTTGGACGAAAAAAAAAAAAAAAAGGACGAAACCAACGTAGAAAAGCTGTATAAATTGGTTAGAGAACTCTTGTATTTGTTAGGAAGACTTGATAGCACCGTAAGAAAAAAGAATATCTTGCAGCCAAGCAATAAGATGAAATGTGCATATTTACCTAAGTATGCCTATGGAATACTCCAGCGGCTAATGAAAAAGAACTGAATACTATTAGAGAATTTGGTACCAAATTAAATAGGCCTAGGCTAAGGATTTTTAGTTACAAAACCTCTTTTAGGCTATGATTGAATTGCCAGAAATTTCTCCCTTCCATAAAATTTCCATTTCTCTCCCCCTCCCCCTCCCCCAATATTATGTACCTAGGCTATTAGTTGAAAATTTAGTTTTTCCCTGCATAATTTGCCTTGCATGAAATTTTCAGCTTCTGCCCCATCTTTCCCTGAAATGACTTTCCTAAGTTTTCAATGCTAAATTGAAGGGCAGATGGTTTTTAAAAGGCTGCGTTTCTGGTCCCGGTGACGAGATCAGTTTTGAAATACTCTGGCCCCGGAGAAAATAATTGAAAACTAGGCCTTGATCTTGTTAAAGTGAATATAACCTGCCTAATCAGACGATATATAATTTAACCTGACCTAGCCAAAACTAATTCGCATATTCCTTAAAATTATCTTTTTGTTTCACAGAGCTGCGGTCCCGGGAACGCGTCCAAGATGCGCTTGTAACGAAGTGTAGTTATTATCCATGCTTGAAATAGTTACGGACCATTCAGGACTGAGACACTGTGTTTTTTTTTTTTTTAAGCCCTGTGTCTTTGGTCCCGGTGAAGGGATCAAGATTTGAAAGGCTCTAGTATGGTTCCGGATAATTTCTTGAAAAGTAGGCATTGATCTTGTGAAAGTAAACATGGCCTGCGCCATACTCTCACAGCAGCGGTCCGACAACGCGTCCACCTAAGACAGGCTTGAAGTTGAAACAGTTAGACATACGGACCAACCTGGACTAGCGACACTCCGTTTAAAACAAAAATGTTTTTTTTTAAGGTTAGGCTTAGCTTGATGCGATTTACCCCTGTATTACGCCAGAATTCTCAGTCATAATTAACTACCAAGAAATAAAACGATTGCAGATGCTTATAAAGCACTGGTGGCTACAGCGAACTTTTTAAGAAACTACTCAATAGAAAGATGACAAACAAAAAGCACAAACTCTTACCTCCAAAACGATCTTTTCTTTCGTTGCCAGAATACGGACAGGTCGAAACGGGCGGCTCGGGTTCGGTCCAAACACAAAATTGCTGCGCAGTACTTATATACAATTCTGCGTTAGGAAGCACCATTCCAAATCTTGATAGCGATCACAGCCTTCCATCACTGCCGTTAAAATGTCTTCTTTCATTATGGTCTATGCTAGACCAAATTAAACTTCTTCTAACTACCAAAATACATAGCTAGTAGGCCAACTAAACAAACACGATGAAAACAACCGTTCAGCTCAATCAGCAACCGCGTGGATTTGAAATTGACGTTGTGCCACGAAAAGGCTCTTCTGGTTGCCTGTTCATTCAGCCAATCAAACGATTGGAATACTTCGTTCGCACACCGCCTGGTGGACACTTGGGGAAACGGGAGAACGAAAGCGAAAGCACAATTCGAAAACCAAACCAGCATTTTAAGGCGCCATCTAGTGGGTTGTAAACACACTATTATGGAACAACCCAACACGAGCCTGAATTCGTTAAAATCCAAAACTCTCCAAAATCCATATTACCCTTGAATGTACTAAGACAGCCACAGATAAACAAACCACGCTGGCCGTAATGTGCAAACAGTGAGAAAAACTTTTTGTTTTTAACTATGTCAGTCACTAAGCAACATTACTATTAGAGGAAAAACAATAAAGGTTTATACTTACGTTGCCATTTCTGCGCTGGGCCAGGACGCGATCGACTTCGAAGAGTTCCGTCATAGGATATATTCCTTCGACTCGTGAAAATAAACTGCCCGATATAGTTCCAGCAAAAAACACTTCAAGAAAAAATGATGTCCGATTGGGAACAGCTTCAGCGGTAGTGTGCTCGTCGGGTGATTTCGTGCGGCGCGTGAAAAAAGCCCGTTCAAATTCAAATTTCTGATTGGCCAGGAAGAAAATTTAATTTTAATACTGATTTGGAAATACTGATTTGGAAATTTGGAGGCTCTTTAGCTGGCGCGCGGTTCCCCGACGACGCGAATGTTGCAACAAACAAGCCTCTCACCGGTCTAATACAATCTTCAATGGAAGAACAAATATACGCGCTAAAATTTTCATTCTTGGTGTAATAAATAGCAGACAAAATTTGCTTTCAAATACAGTTTGACGCTTGCGCATGCTTTTCTTTCTAACAACATTTTTATTCAGTGTTTGTTGTAGGCTACTGCTGGTTGAGATAAACGCCACGAGATGGTGCTCCACCACTGGTTTCTATTTTCAGGCTTGAATCTTGGCCATGTATCAACTTGAATTGAGCTTGAAACAAAGATTTTCAATGCATAAATTTCTTTTACCATACATCGAGCTTTATGTGTTGGGCATGGTGCTCGAAATGACTGTTTCTCAATTTTTGCTCCAAGGAACAAGAGAGACAAGATTAAAAATTCGTTATCCCTTGGTTGCTGGTCATTGATGGCAAGTGGCAAATATTCCAGCATCTCTTTACGCAATTTGCACAAGATGGGTTCATCCTGGAAGAGTTTGTCAGGTGCTGATGTATACACATTTTGATTCAGAGATGGCCATTGTTTCTTAAATTGTTTGAAGTGTCCGGTTTCTGGACCTCCAGATGGGGTTGTTAGGGGTTTGAATAACATCTCTATAATGTGTGGTGCAGTGGCAACCCGGACCACTGCACTGTGACTGAGGTTGGCGCTAATGACCAAGTTGTCGACGTGCCATTAAGCCTCAATTCTCCCCCCCCCCCCTCCAGATGGTCCAGTGATACCATCTTATTCGGGACAGATAAGCCAAGGTGATACAATTGGGAGCGTAAATAACTTAACCTAAACTGACTCTGAGCGGTTCTAGTTTCAATTTACAAAAGTTTATTTAGCAGTTACTTCAGTCTGGCAGAGTGACCAAATCAGAACAAGAGTCCCGGAAGACTTACTCTTTAGCAATTCACAAATTAATACGGTGATTTAGTTCTTCCAGACAATTAAGCAGAACAGTTACTCATTATATTAATTAGCTTGACGCCAAGTTAAACGCCTTTACTTTTACAAACGACAGAAGGGCGTAAGCTTAGGCTCGACTTTGTAGACCATCAATTAATTATCAGTGTGGTATATTAATTGGCGCTGTTATACTTGTATATTCTATGCTCTATGGATACTGCTGATGAATGCACAACTGTGCCCAGGACTTGGGATGACACCTCCCTCTACTGACTGTTGGCTTGCCTCAATTACTGACTACCTTAATATTGTACTTTACAATGTTATTACTGTTGGAAATTAACTGAGCTCATGGAAAGACATATCACTTCCAAGTTGGCCTGGATGATTCTCTCTCAATCTCTGCATTGCACACAAAACTGCTTTGTCATCTCAAGTTTAAAAGAGACATTCCTTATCGGTTCCCTGGTTCCTTACTCCACCTAAACCAAGGTAGTGATATCGTGTTATTTGGGACCAATAAGCCATGACGATACAATGGGGAACGTAAATAAAGTAATCATGTAAACAACTGACGCCGAGCGGTTATAGTTTCAATTCACAAAGGTTTATTTTATAGTTACTTCACAGACCAAATCAGAACAAGAGTCCCAGAGGACTTCCTCTTTAGCAATCCACAAATCAATACGGTGGTTAAGTTGCTTCTAGACAATTAAGCAAAACAGTTCAACTCATTCTATTAATTAGCTTGACAACAAGTTCAACACATCTAATTTCGCAACAACAGAATGGCATACGCTTTGCCTTGGCTTAGTAGACCATCAATTAATTATCAGTGGTATAATTGGAACTGTTATGCTTAGCTTATATGTTCTGTGCTCTATGGATACTGCTGATGAATGTACAACTGTGCCCTGGACTTTAAAATAGCAAAATATCAGTGGTATTGCTGAAACTAAATGCTCCGGGATGAATGTCTTACAAAGAACATCATAACGTACTACTTCCTCCCGGGGGGGGGGGGGAGATGAGGCTTAATGGCTACAGCTTGAACAACGAGTTCACAGCCTGTTTGCATTATACACGTACCTAATAAGACTAATTACGTTGCACCCAACTTAAAGATTTTAATATTATTACAGTAACAAGTTATTACCACCTACCTTCACAATCTTGGAGGTAATTGTTACCAGCTGTTGCCGGTATGCTATGAAAGTGGTGATAATGCACTTATTGTGCTGCCATTGGTGTGAACAGACGCAGCTAGCGTTTTCTGCTTCGCCCCCAACACATGGGAGCGGTACGGAAAATGGGGCTGTCGGATTAAGGTTCCCATAGGCAGAGTGTGGTTCGTTTCTCATTCACGGCCTATAGGTTCAATAATCTGCTGCAGAATATTCCACTAAAGATATAAGATGGCGCTACCTCGGCTGACAGCTTGTTGAGAGGGTGGATCGTACTCTCCCCGGAGACACGTTCACTAACCGAAACCTGGTCGCAAATGGCTCAAACAAGGAATAAATACCGAAGGACGAATCTACGGTCCAAGCTGTTTATTGACGGAAAAATCTGTTGTGCCAACACAATCCACCATTGGGGGCATGAGCTCTGGTTGTCAAAGTCAACGTTCAGCTTAACTGTCCAATTAATGGTCGAACCGGGATGGCCTCCATCTTATAGGCCTAATGTTGCAATGGAAGATGACTTACTTAACTCGAGGATCCTTGTAACATATTTCCTCAGCATACGAGCTCTCTCGGAAATAAACTTGTCAGACGATCGTCAGAAGTACATCCTTACTGACATAAATCGAAGGTTCAACTCGTTTACGCCGACTGAAAGCATGGTAGAATTGCAGACTCCTTGTCGGGTTATTGCTGCGTCACCATTTTTCATTTTCTCCTTTTTGGTTGTGCAAAAAAAAGGTTACAAGAGAAGAGAAAAGGTTAAGTAAAAAAGTTACTGAAGCATTGTCAATGACAATGGGTATTAGAGCTCATGCCCTGCCCAAGAGTGGGCGTGGCACTAGTTTAATTGTTTTTACATTTATATTGTTGGTCTTAGGTTACTACAATCAGAGTCTCTACTCCCGATGCCTAGAGTTAACGTTAATGTTAAATAATTGGGGACGGCTCGGTAATGCTGGCAGTGTTTTCCATTGTTACTATCACTACTGTTTCAGTAATTAACATTCCTGGCCAGGATTTTGTTTAGTAAAACATAATGAGTACTTGAGACTCAGTCAACCAGCGAATTTATACAATTAAGCCGAGCTCTTTGGCTTACAGGATAAAATACATTTAGGTACTAAATGTGAATGACAATGTAAGCAAAATACCCTTCTACTTAAGCTGTAGAGTAGGTAAACTAGGCAGTGTGGTTATAGGCAACTTACTCCACACAGTGGATAAAATGGGAGCAGTAAATGTGGCGAAGGGGTCCACTTAGGAGGCCACTTCCCACAGTAATCTCTCCAATAGCCAACAACTCTATTTACGACAAGCCTATTAATTACTTTGTGTTTCAATGAATGTTATCCGGTGAAGCACAATCATGGTTCATGGCAGCTTGCAAACCATTCAGTGTTTGAGACCTCCCTCGACTGAGTGTTGGCTTGCCTCAAGTACAGGGTGACATTGACCATGGTTAGGCCTGCTTGAGCCACTTGAAGAATGTATGTAACACATCCCCTTACTAGTGAAAGATGGCCTTGAAGGCAAGACTGTTTGTCCTGCTTCTCTTTCTAAATGGTTTATGCTGCTTTACCTCAATTCAACAGAATAAAACATTAACTTCAGAAATTAATTACAGCACGACTAATCAAGATATGATGAACCTGGCAGTAACACATACTGCTTCCGATATTAGGTCAACCGTCCAGTGAATGAACAAATTACATGAATCACAAATGAAAATTTGTGCTGTGAGCAGTCAAATAGGAAGAAAATCAATTTTCACATATGTAACTGATTTATTTTTCTGTCTACTTTAACATGAAACTATCAATTTAAGAATAACTTTAACCGTTTAAATAATAATGCAAAAACAAATGTGGCGCAGAAATTACCTGTGAATGAACATAGCTTTCCAGTGAATGACCGCTATGAATCCAGTTAATGAACACTAACCACAGTTTGTAAAACAAGGATGGCAAAATTTCAATTAATGTAAAAGTGGGTGGTTATTGCAACATGACATTACTTTCTGTATTTTAATATCTCTGGGACAACATACAGGCTCATCCCTCTTTGTCCTTTTAACTTTTGCGGAACAATTTTCTCCCTAATGTCGGCATTACGGTACCATATCTGATCAACATCAATAGGCCATTTCCAAAGCGTAGGACCTGCCATGGTCATAGTTCTCACTTCAACTGCTGTAAGCATTTTTTGTTCAACATATCCTGGGAAAAACTCTCCCTCATACTCTACAATAACATAATCCCCAATATTGTGGGTTTGTTCATCTGATGAGGCAACATCATCATCATCACGAGAGCTCTCACTATCGTCAGTGGAATCAGCAAGGGATAACTCGTCCGAATCCGTTGATGTTTCAGGTTCGACAGTTTGTCGTCGTTTGGCCAATTTTTGCTTGGCAGAGGTTGCTTTGCATGCTTTTTGAGCGGTTTTTTTTTTTTTTTTTTGGTTTTTTGCGTCTTCTTTTTTCTTGGCAGCAGCTTCACGTTTTTCTTTGGCAGCGTGTTGTCTCCTTCGCTTGTTATCTTCTTTTCTTTGCTTGGGTTGGGCTTGCAGGTCGTAAAAGGTTTTCAATTTCTTTAATGTTAGGCAAAGGGAGCTAACTTCTCTTTTTTGTGTCTTTCTTTGCCGAGGTTTCTTGTCTTGGCCAATGCAGGTGATTATTGCATATGCTGTCTGAAGATAGTGGAGATGTCATTGGTGTATTTGCTGTCGCTTTTCTTTGTGGAGTTTCGTGGGATTCCGCCACCACAAGTTGGTCATGGTTAGCGTTGTTAGGCCTATTGCTAGCTGTGACATTTTGAATATTGTGGACCTGATTTTCAGGTGTTGTTGGTTTGGTAGTTTTGTTGTGAGTGACTGACTCAGGATTGTATGCAGAAGACGTGTTAGGTTGAGGATCAATGGTTGCTGTAGGCCTATTTCCATTGACACTTTCGTTTGGTGGTTGCACATTTGTTTCCAGTTGGTGAGCACCATGAAACACTGTTTTTGCAGCATTTGTCAGGTTTTGTCTGCATCGTTACCAAATATTGCATAAACCCAACATATCATTTGAAACAAGAGTTTCGACGCCACTTTTTCCTCACATCTTCAAACTGCATTGGCTGATCAGGGCCTATTTCGTGTTCAATCACTTGTACAGCTGCTTTGTAATCTAAAGGTGAAGCAGGCCTAAACTGCTTGAATTTTGTTAAAGAGTTCTCGTCGTAGTTCAGAGATGCACTTTGAAATGTCAACGGCTTTAACATCGAATGTGAAAAGTCCTGTTGCTTTAAAGCCATTCTGGATTGTTTCACCGGTCATCGGCAAATGCTTCTTTAAAAAGTGGGGTAAAATTTGTCTTGGTGATGGACTTGCTCGTCTTCTGTTTAAATGCTCTGACAGTCTGTTTCCAGTGAACTTTAAGAGGTCGAAACATGGACACATCACAAGGCTGCAAAATGTGTGTAGCGTTTGGAAGAAGACAATCAATAAATATTTTCTTCTCGACACAAAAGTTATAAAGTTCCTCATTTATGTGTAACATGTATGTATTGTGCTAGTCAGCGTTATTTAGCATACACTAATTAGGGGCTATTAACCTAATCAATGGACTGCTTAATTAATCATACGGCCATAAAGCACTGTCAGTATTTTACATATTATAATAGGATAGGCTTTAGCCTGATTCTGGAGGTTGCTATCCAGGTGAACTGGTGCTGTAGTTCTCTGACTGATCACCAGAGGGCGGCAGCACTAGGTCAAAATCTAACCCATTTCAGTTCCAAATTCCATCACAGGATGGCAGTAAACTAAGGACAAATCCTTCAGTTGGTTCTCAAGGTGACCACTTGAGGGCAGTAATGAACAGACATTTTAACTCTTTCACCTGGCTAATATATAAACTGAGAACCCATTGTCTGGGGGGGGGGGTTGTCCTACTGGCTGTTCTCTGGATGTGATACTGCTTACTGTGCTCTCTGGCTGAATTTTGTTGTTCCTTGGATTGAATGAAGGACTTGCTTACTTTGTGAGGACTTTGTTTGAATTTCACTTGAGAGTGAAGCTATTTGTCTGAAGAGGCTGGACTAATATTTTTGGACTTGAGTTAAGTACAATATCTTAGTTGCATACTGTAGGCTACTGTGGTATTTAATATATGGTCAGCAATATTAGGAATATAATTACTTGTGATTAATTAATGGTTTGTGTTTAATTATTAATTGCTGTTATAATTATCTGGCTACTGTCCTAGCTGCGGGTTGCATGAAGTGTTAATTGATTAAGGAGTTGCGGTTGTAGCTTAGGCTACTGTTGTTCTAAATAATACTTGCTTAGTTACTGATTGTTAGAGCTAGCCCAATTTCATCTTCCGCATGACATTGCGCGTCAATTGGGTGATAAGTCTGTCCTCCTGTCCGGTGTTTTTAAATTTTTGCAGGAGGTACAGATGTATGACAAGATTTAGATTAGGGGTTTGAATAACATCTCTGTAATGTGTGGTGCAGTGGCAACCCGGACCACTGCACTTTGACTGAGGTTGGCGCTAATGACCAAGTTGTCGACGCGCCATTAAGCCTCAATCCCCCCCCCCAATTTCAGGCCTAGCTTAGGCTTGTGAATACAACTTGATTAAAAAACCCACAAGTCTTTGTTTCACTTAGATATTAGGTTTCAGAGTTATCAAACCCCAAGGATAACTTTGTTACACTGGTGTCAGAGTGGGATAAAGAATTTTTGGATTCTTATGGTTAATTTTAGTTGGGATTAATCGATTGTTGGGAGATTAAGGAATAAGTTTAAAAAAAAAATTTTCTCTCTCCTCTTATTTGCTGGTAGATAAGGAGGAAATTTTCGTCTCCGGTAGTAGTCGGATTGCTAGCTACGTTACGTTTTGGCCGGTGTAGTGTGTTTTAGTTCGAAAAAAAAAAAAAGGGGGAAGCCCAGGATTTTGATAAGGGTCTAGTGTTCATCGCTGCTGACCATTCCATTGTAGCCTATTAGTATTTTGTGTTATATTTTGGTGTGGGCATTTTGTATTGGGCTATTATGCCTCGTATACACCACACAGGGGTTCGGCAGTGTCATACAATGGTCGGCCTATACGGCGCTGGATATTAGACAGCACCGGTAAGACAGTGAGACAGCCTAACAGGCTGATGGAGGTGGAGCCGAGCTCGGAGGAGGTGCCTCTAGTGGACGCACCACCTATTAGGTCGTCGGCTGAGGTTGTGGATCTGTAATGTTCTCAGATGGCCGAGGACAAAGAGCACAGGGAGCGGCTCATGACATTACTGGAACGGAACGCAGGTCTGAGAGAGGCTCACTACTCTTCTCGCGACGAGTTGTGAGTGGCAATAGACGCCATTGTGAGTTTCGCAGGTAAGCCGGGGGAGGATGTGTTCACATTCCTGCTTATGGTGGAAAACTTGAGGAAAAGGGACTCGGAAATCACGGATTCTATGTTAATTTCAGCTGCTACCAGTAGGTTGGAAGGTGGGGCAGCAAAATTTGTGGCTAATTCCCCAATTTTATCTGAAGCTGTAATTTTTGACGAGTTTAAGGACGAGCTAATACAGAGATATGGTGGCGGTGACAAGTGTTTTACGGGCTGAATTTTTTAGGGCAATTAAAGGGGCTGAGGAGACGGTGGAGCAATTTGCCGATAGATTGGAGTTGTTGGCGGCTAGCCTATGGCGCATTAATGTGCATGACTCAGCAGTCATGAAACAAATGAAAATTTTATCTAAGGATGAGAGTTTGCGGGCAGCATTTTTGCAGGGTGTACCGCGTGAAATTGAATCTTATTTGTCGGCTGTGGAGCCCAAGTCCTTTCACGAAATGCTTGCAAAGGCCATTAGCAGACAGGCAATTCTTACGGCACGTGAAAATTTGCGTCGAGTGCGCCTTCGGGGCCAAAATGGGGGTTCCTTGCTCTCTTCCATGGCCGGATTTGACCCACCTCCGAGTAACTCGGTCCATAATCGATTTGAGCAGGCTAAGGTGGCGGTGGCAGAGGTGCAAAGGAGTTAAGAGCGTGCTTCCACTGTAAAAGGTTGGGCCACCTCCGGGCTTCATGTTTCAAACGTAAGCAGAACTTTCTGAGGAACGGGAGACAGTGGCCGCCTCGACCGGGCAACTGGAGCCAGAATTCCAGGGGTAGCTGGAGGGGGGGGGGGGGGGATTGAGGCTTAATGGCGCGTCGACAACTTGGTCATTAGCGCCAACCTCAGTCACAGTGCAGTGGTTCTGGTAATGGCGGGCGCCTGAAAGGATATAACGGTGGCAACCAATATTACAAAGGTAGAGGCAGGGGCGGTAATAACAATTATGGCAATAACCATCAGTTTACACACAATAATTACCATGATACTAATGGTTTCTATCAGAGGTAGGGGCAGAGTCAGGCTGGTAATGAGCGGCTTCTGAGTGCACTTCAGGGTTCGGTGGTGACGACTGGCTCTCAGGCTGTTGTGGAATCTGTTGAAAGTGACAAACAGAATTTGGTTTCAGTACCAGTTTCACCAGTTTCAGGGGTTACGGTCGATGACAAACAAAGTAAAGATTCTGGGATTGAGCCTATGGAGGTGTGCGGTCCAGAGGAGCGTGTTGGGTCTCCTAGCATTATGGATTGTAGGGAGTTTCCTTTTAAAATTACTGGTGATAAGTACAGGATGACGGCTAGCCATGTCTGTGATGAGGCAAAGGCGGCTGATATTTTTACTGAGTTGTGTGATAGACTAGTGTGGCAGAGGGAACAGGTGGCTTTGCCGGATGCAACTGTAGGGTTGACAGGTTTAGTTGCCTATTTTGGTCACCGGCCTCATCATTTTGTGGCAAATGCTTTCCTGCTTAATACTGAGTTAAATAGGCTATTCGAGGTGCTGTTGGAAAAGGTGAATTCCGATTTTAATATTTGCTCCAATTCAGCCGTGGTGGTATGCTACTCTGATGGGGCTGACATGACACCTTACACTTCCCAGTTAAATGTTTTGCAGTTGGGATTTCCCTTGGTATCGCTCCTCTTTTGCAAACCGAGGCAATTTACATTGCAATGTTTGACTACGAGATTCAGTAGTGATACTGTTGTGGTCTGCCCTGGTATGGCGGTTTGTTACCCGGAATGCTCATTTTTGGATTGGGCAGTGCGCGTCCCTGCGGAACCTACGGGGGAGGAGTTCTCAATTGTGTTCACATTCTGAAATTGTGTACCAACCCCCAAGCCGAATCGGCTTGGTCTGGTTGCCGGTGGTGAGGAGCGCAATGATATGGTGGACGAGATGGGGGTTTGTAACGGGGATGCTGCTACAGGTATTAGAGGGACGGGGCAGAGTGTGTGCCCAGTGGCAGACGTGGGGACTAGCAGTGTTGACTACGCTAGGCCTTACTTGGTAATGGATGTGGAAGGCAAACCGGTGGCGACACTTATTGACAATTGGAGTGGAGTAACTCTCGTTATTAGAACTATTGCTACGTCCTTGCTGGCGGATGGCAATAATCAGTGTAGCCTACGTGACTTAGATAACCCAGTCAATTTGATCGGCGTGGGTCAAAAGAAGGTTCTGGCAAACCATAGTTTAATTGCGGAAATTTCTAAGTGTGGATTCTCGACACGGCAGGAGTTGATTGTGGTTGACGACGGAATGTTTGGGGATGCAGAGGTCTTGATAGGTTTTGACTTTTTAAAGGACCAGGCAGAGAAAGTTGTGTTACACTGTTCAGAAAATATACTGGCTATAGGCCACCTGATATTTCAGCTAAGTCCTTCGGCGTATGCTGCTAAGAAGCTTTATATTTGCAATAGCGAGATTGTTAATCATACTGATTACCGTCCAGAGTATGTGCGTTTGGCAGCTTTGGACATTGACAGTCAATCGTCAGGGATTGATAAGGACAGGCAGGGTCCGCGTGCAGCAGAGCCATGGGTGGTGGAGAGTGCACTGGTTACCTTGTTGCGGGATGTTGTCATTGAGGCTAATTGTCGTGTTTTGGTGGAGGCAGTCATCCATTGGCCTTACCTTGAAATACAAAATGGCATGTTTCGCCTCACTGTGCAGAGGAAGATGTCACTTTGGTTGAGGCGTTCGTGCAAACTACACCTTTGGGTCGTATACCAGCACAGGCTGTTAATAACTCGTGTTATGCAGTGATGTTATCTAGAGGCTGTGTCTTGGGTTGCTACACAACGGCGGTGGCGGACGACGAGCCTATAGCTTCTTATGCCATGTCTATTAGGCCTATCCCCCTGTGGGCTGGGGGTAGAATAAGCCCACCGTACCCCTGCATGTCGTAGAAGGCGACTAAAAGGGAACCAAAGATCACGGTCTGCTAGTGTGCCAAGGGTCTGCATGGCGGAGGGTTTTTGGTCCGTCTTTAACACTAGCAACCTCAACACTACGGTTTGCAAGTGCGCCTACGGTGTGTATGGCGGGCAGGTTTAACACCCGTCGCAAGCACTAGTCATAAAGAGGTGAAGGGACATCCAGACAAACCGGGCCCTAGGTGGCTGCTTAGAGGATGTTTGGCGGTTTGAATCCCCTCTTGGGTTTGATCCCAATTTGCCCATTCTGGACGCTGGGCTTTTCATCCTCATCCCCCAGCATGTTGGCCGTGTGCTGCAACCTAGTAATCCGTGGAGGTGGAGATCCTGGCTTTCGGGCTTTAGTTCCTTATTCCGGAGGACGGGTGGCCTGGGCGGGCCGTGCTAAGGTCAATCGGCTATGACCTTTTGGGTCCTGTCGATGTAAGGTGGCGGCTTGTGCTGTATCCGTCTGCATCACGGACCCGAACTGTTTGGGTTATCGATGGAGGTGGTGTGTACGGCTTCCTTGGTGGCCTCGCCTCTCGGCATGCTTAGGCTGCCACCTCACCGAGATAGACGGCGGTGTTAGCTTACTGGTGCAGGGCCCTGGATATGCGGTTTCCGGCCAGCTGCATCACCCGAGTGCGTGCGGGGTTTTCTTTTCTGGGGGGGCGCACCGACTCGACTTCTTTTTGCTCTCCTTGGCATCTACTTCCCCCCCTCCCCCGATAAAATTTCTTCCCCCAAAAATTTTTCCCCTCCTCGCCGCACTAGCAAGCGCCAGAGGAGAGAAACTGAGATGGTTGGGTTTGATGCCCAGTTACCAGACATTAGTAAGAGTCGGGACCAAGTCCCGAAGTTCCCGAACTATCGGCGCCGACGATAACACGATCTTTTGCGCAGGTGTGCAGTGCGCCATTGCCTGGCCCAGTTAGTGAGTCTGTTGATTTGGCGGATTTGCGCACTGAGCTCAGGTCTTTGACGAGGACGGTCGGCATGCTTGTTACTTTGTTGACCCAGCAACATCCATCTTTGCAGGGTCTTTTGGGTCCTTCGGACCCGGTTGCTGCCGTGCCGTCGACATCTGCTCAGCCTGCAGATGCTTCTGCTCCTGCTCTAACTGTTCCCAGGCGGGTTAAAGCTTCGGTTAAGCCTCCGCCTGCCCGGAGTGCGCCACAGAAGACGTCGAAGAAGAAGGCTCCTGCTGGTAAGGCCTCAACACCACCCGTGAGGACGTCGCCACCGGGAGAGACGGTGAAACGGTCGTTGAACAGCCAGCTTGCTGAGGGGTCCATTGCGTCCCCTCAACATCGTGATACTACTCTGCCCATGGAGCAGGAAGAGATTTCCTGTTCTAATTCTCCAGAACTTTTTCCTCCTTCCGAAGACAACTTCGTTCTGAACCTCACTCCATCTTTTGATTCGGGTGAGGATTCAGATGTTTTCGGATCGCCCAGAGGAGGAGTTGAGGAGGATGATGTGGTCTTAAGCCCGCCCTAATGCCTGCGCATACCATCGTTCAGTGGAACTGTCAAAGTTATCGGACCCACGCAGATGAGCTGCGACTGCTTTTGTCGCATTGGCGACCTCTGTGCTGCTGCCTTCAGGAAACTTGCTTTAAGGCGTCGGATAATCCGGTTGTTCGGGGTTACTCTGTCTACCGTTTGGATGCAGACCCTGTGCCACGTGCACATGGCGGTGTTGCAGTGCTGGTTCAACACTCTCAGCCGCATGCCAGTGTGCCTCTGCACACTAGATTTCAGGCGGTAGCAGTTCGAGTTTCTTTCAGCTTCGATATTACTGTCTGTTCGGTTTATTTACCACCGGATGAGGTCTTTGGGGTTGGTGACCTGGAGGACCTGGTTCGCCAGCTTCCTGCCCCGTTCCTCTTGCTGGGCGACTTTAACAGCCACCACGTCCAGTGGGGAGGACCTAATACTGACAACAAGGGGAGGATCCTGGAGGAGTGGATGCAGAGGGGACCCGTTTGCATCCTGAACGATGGAGCCATGACACACTGTAACCTGGCCACGGGCAATTGGTCAGCGGTGGACTTAGCCTTTTGCTCGCTGGCCATCCCGGTTCACTTCGCTTGGGGTGTCACTGCCGATCTGCATGGAAGCGATCACCTCCCCATTGTGTTGTGGACAACACAAGGGGGTTCTGTGGCTTCCAGGCCAGCCCGGTGGGCGCTTAAACGTGCTGAATGGTCAGCTTTTGCTGAGGCTGCTGTATTTCAGCGTGCGGTTGAGGACTTTTCTGATGTGGATGAACTTTCCACTCATTTCACTGATGTGGTCCTTGCTGCTGCTAATGCTACTATCCCGCGTACGTCCACACAACCGCGGCGGATTCCTGTTCCATGGTGGACACCTGCTTGCGGGAGGCCATTCACCTCCGCTGGCGAGCGTTGCGTGCATTTACAGTCAGCCCAACTACTGACAACTTTGTAGTCTTTAAGCGCTGTCGTGCCCGTGCCAGGTATGTCATCCGTGAGGCTAGACGTGCTTCGTGGGCAGCTTATGTTTCGTCGATCACGCGCTCCACGCCTTCTCAGCAGGTGTGGCGGAAGGTGCGCCAGATCTCGAGGAAGGCTGTGTCTTCCCCGGTTTCACAACTGAAGGTGGCTAATACCGTGATCTCTTCTGTGCCGGATATCGCCGACTGTCTTGCGTCTGCGTTTGCGCAGGTCTCGAGCGATAACCATTATGATCCTGGTTTCCTCGGGATTAAGCGTAGAGAAGAGGCTCACTCTCTTGACTTTCGCTCCGATAGGCTAGAGGAGTACAATTTGCCATTTACGTGGCAGGAATTTGTTTCAGCTTTGTCCAAGTCGCATGACTCTACCCCGGGGCCTGATGATGTTCACTATCAACTGTTGAAACATCTGCCTCTTGCCTCCCAGCAGTTCTTGCTGGGGATGTTCAACCGTGTGTGGGCAGAGGGTTCTATTCCAGCTGCGTGGAGGACGGCAGTGGTCATCCCGATTTCGTCGTCGTTTCCATCTTCCGCATGACATTGCGCGTCAATTGGGCGATAAGTCTGTCCTCCTGTCCGTTGTTTTTCAATTTTTGCAGGAGGTACAGCTGTATGACAAGATTTAGATTAGGGGTTTGAATAATATCTCTGTAATGTGTGGTGCAGTGG
>JAHWFP010087036.1:0-10279 GCA_023313725.1 Lithobius niger
ATAAAAGCAAATTAATTCTTGTATGGTTTTATTAAGCAATTCTACATTTCGAAATCTTGACAAGAAAATTAAATATCTTAAATTCTTACTACTCCCCCCTCCCCGAAAAAAAAACAGCTGGCAACTTTAAATCACAAATCTCACGTGAACTTGCGTCGGCCTTTCGAAAACACCAATTGACACAACATATACGAACTATACATGAAATTTCATCCGTTAAAATTAAGCGTTACGCTATTTCCCTCCCCCCCCCACCGAAAATTAGATCCACAACGGCTCTAATTGCCTACATAGTTCACAAGAATACGTTACCGCTGAAATGTCCGTATAATGTCCGCAGTAACTAAAAATGAAAACCGAACCTTTTCTTCGGCGTTATTAACCTTAAAACTTCTTTGCTGTTGTCCAAACCGCAACCTTCCGTTTTCCGTCAGAGAATGACTTAAACATGAGATCCCTGCTCAGAAAGCACATTGTGCAAATAAAAGGAAGACGACACATTACGTAAAATGAGAGAAATACAAATAAAATAAAAACACTTTTTAGGTTAACCTAGTGTGAACAACGCAATTTTTTATGAAGTTTCCGTAATAAGCGGCAAGATAATAGACATCAGAAAACGCGCTTCTCCTAAACCTTTTTTTTTAAAGAAAATTTTTCCCTCTAAACACACTCCCCCTCCCCGGCTCACCTCCCAATCACTCTCAAATGGTATCGGCCGCAAACCAGACTGCATCAAAACAAAATTATGCAAACGTGACGACACACAATTTGTATAAACTATAGACTTTGAAATTCATTTGTGATGGAAAACTTTGCCTTTTCGCCAAATTTTGTTTTTAATTTCGAAAGTTAGGGACCTGACGATAAATTAGTTATACTACCCATGGTGAAATGTATGGGATTTATGACTCGATGGTTGATAACCCCTTACATGGCCAATCGCTCGCACTACGTCGCGATAACGTCGAGGCGGCAGGCCGACATCAGATACTAGCCTACATGGCTTGCCTACATGTCACGGTAATCTTGACGTATAGTTCTCGCGGATTGGCCATGTTTGGGATATCGCCCATTGGGTGAGAAATCCCATACAGTTAATCAGGGGTAGTATAACTTTTACTTGTATTCTGAATAAAGTTGTTAGTGCGTAATAATATCGCAACTGTCGCATGTGGTTGTTGCTTTCATAAAAAAAGGCATTGTGAAGCCAATTTTTTTTAATCGTGGTTACGCATCTACATGTCACGGTTTTACTAATACTCCAGGACTTAAAACGTACCGTATTCCAAGGCTGAACATTATTTTAACGAAGGAGACGGCTAATGATCTTTTTTTTCTAGTTTGGTATCAAACCGGTCCTATAGCTAGATTATTACAGTCAGCCTTTTTTTTTTATTAGCTCTAAAATGTCACCATTCGGGATTCGCGTAGGGCCCTTTACCGAGCATTTCATCAACGCATCGACATTAATTTTTCCCACCCCTCCTTGCTAAAAGAAAAAAAAAACAGTCCACTCCTCCGCCCACCCGCTGCCTCCACCCTCCTCCACCCGCCCACAGAATGACCATCTTCTCTGATATCTATATATAGGCTGTGTTTGATGATTTAGATACTGTGGAAACAAATAAGTCCTGGGAAGAAAAAAGTCCAGGGATAAAAAAAAAGAAGTGAGAAAGTCGCTCCGCAACGACACTCATAATACCCTGCTTGGTGAAATTCAAGCCAAGGCTAGTATCTGACAAACCTATCATCATAACGATGTCTAAATAACGAAACGCTTATTTTTTTCTTCCAATACCGGTTTGCACTGGCTATGTTTTTCACAGACCTTTTCCAGTCTCTTTTTCCTGGGAGTTTTTCGCCGTACAATTTTTCTTTTGACTTTTACTCCTCGAGCTTTTTTCTAGACATTTTTTCGCCCAACGTATTTCTAAGTAGTGTCAAGATAAAAATGTTGAGTTCAATAATTCAGTAAGGTTGTATTTCCAAATTTAAGACCATTTCCACTGTAGCTTCTGGGGATTTACAGTTATACAGTTTAATTACGGAATTTACAGTTCCATCAGTCAGTGTTGAACGAACTTTTTAAAAGACTTACTTACATCCCAAATTCCACATTGTTGTTGGATACATTCTTGCAGTCAGAAAATTAGGAATAACTAATGAATTCCATAAAATCAAATCAAGTCTCTGCAACGCTGGTTACAAAGAATAAATGGATCACAGGAGAGAAAATACAAAACAATAATGTTTCAAACGCAGCTCCCATCCTGATTTGATTTCGCCAGTTTAATAACTTTAATTTCAACGTTGTTTCGTGTTGAAGATAGCATTAAAAGCTAATATATCTTTTCTTTAACGCTTCTAAATACGAAATAAAAAAGATTCACGTCCGTTGCATAGAGTATTTAAAAATTAATATTTTACGTAATTTTAACAAAAAATCGAACTGTGGGATCCTTTTTTTTGTTAGCAGAGGTCCCTGCACAGTTTAATTCCAAACCACTAATTCGCCGTCAGACCATCAGAAGTTCTAATTTAGACCTGTGAATCCCAGTGTTGACAGAAAAATGACCCCAAATTGAATATATTTGTTTTAAATTACATGACAGGCTACATGCAGTGAATATCAAGATTTGTTTTGGGTTTTTGGGTGTTCGAAAAGAATATACGATGCGAAGAAAATATTAAGGCGCGAGAAATAAGGCAAAAGAAAAAATACAGGAAGAAACATTTCTTGAAAATATTATTAACTTTAGTTTCATAAATGGCTATTGAAAGGGTTCGTCATACTGTTTTGCGTGATTGGTCCTTTAGTAGAAAGGAAGAAGAGCCAACCCCCACCCCTTCCCCCTTCCCCTCAATCTCCATGGCTAAATTTCTTCTCCTGATGGAGAATTTTCGCAATTTCCTTGGCCTCTATCGTCGTGTTTCCTTAATTCCGGATTTTTTAAGGCGTTTTAACCCCAAATTAAGAATCCAGAGTTACCGTAATTACGGATCCAATAAGGGGTCTGTACTTACAGCACGAACAATCCGGTGTTACTACAATTCCGTGTTACTACAATTCCGTGTCCCTACATCGGGACAAAGTTACAAAAAAGCTTAAGTTACGGTAATTTCGTTGTTACTGCAATTCCGGATTTTTGCAAGCATTTTAAAGTAAAATACGTTTCCGGATTTACAGTAATTCCGGTTCCCTGTAGGCGTCTGTATTTCAGAAAACTCCATAGTTAAGGTAATTCCGTGTTACTGCAATTCCGCATTGTTTCAGACACTTTTAAAGCAAATTGCGAATCCGGAGTTACTGTAATTCCGGGTCCAAACTTGGGTCAGTATTTAAGAAAATTCCGGAGTTAACATTACTCCGTGTCAGTACAATTCTGGCGACTCTAATATTTTTGTGTGTAAAAACCATCATTCAGTGAAAAAGTTAGGGTTTATACCGTAGAATCAAAGAGAAAACCTTACTGGGCAAGAATCTTAATTTTGTGTGTTTTTAACATAAACAGTAACCAACTTAACCCAACCTAACTGTTACACTTTTACATCACAACAATGGTTGCAAGGTTTGTTGTTGCATAATAATGTCCAAGGTAAAAAGATAGAATACATACAACTTTAA
The DNA here is from genome assembly GCA_023313725.1 of Lithobius niger. Lineage (NCBI taxonomy): Eukaryota > Metazoa > Arthropoda > Chilopoda > Lithobiomorpha > Lithobiidae > Lithobius > Lithobius niger. The sequence continues at coordinate 3,629 of JAHWFP010087036.1, forward strand.
CATCAGCATAGATTCCTATTAATTTTCAAAGAAAAATGCAATTTGTAGTGGCAAGCAAGAGACACTAATTAGTATCGTTGCATAATGGTATAAAGATGATTATAATTTTGTAGATATAAAAACTAAACAAATGAGAGACACTTGCCTTCTCAGCGAATTGTATTACTCTCTGCTCTTAAAGTAATGAACCTAAAGTTAGACGAGCTAGCGGAAACTGGACAATTACTCTCAGCTAGGAAACAGGCATTCCAGCCCAATTGATATATCACATTTGTTTTATTAAGTATACCTACTATTTACATCCCGAAATGCACACATAAGCAGTAAACCTGGTGATCGCGTCAATGGATTTGCACAGTGCAGAAAAAAATTGTTCAGAAATACAGATACAATCCTATTTATGTTGCTTTATAACCTTAAGTGTCAAATGCCTGAACTGGGAGTGACCTACGACCTTTGAAACCAAATGATGAGGTCCCCTTGCTAAGCCATACTGACACGGCCGTGTCAGATTGTCTTAGCAGTATGACTTCAACCTTTGGTTTCAAAAGTTGTAGTACAATTCCCTACTCTTAGCTTTAGCATTTGTCGCGCTCCCAGCCGTAGCTATAGCCCAGAAGGAGAAAGGAACCATTTTGCTAGGTAAATTTCATCGGAAATTCCAACGTTCTTTTACATGCCACAATCAACATGAGCACGACAGATCACATGGTCATTCTCTTCCCGAAAATACCAGGGTTGGCTGTGGCAGGAATCGAACCCGGGACCTCTTGCACATGAGATAGTCATGCTAACCATCGGGCAACCTTGCCCCGTGTCGCCGCAGTCGCCGTGAGGAGGTTGTGTTGGCCCGTTTGCGAATTGGTCACACCCGACTTACTCACTGTTTCCTTTTGCGGGGGGTTGACCCTCCTGAATGTTCTTGGTGTCGACGGCCACTTACGGTCCAGCACTTACATGTTGATTGTCGTCGTCGGTGTTCGTCGTCGGTTACATCTTCCGCATGACATTGCGCGTCAGTTGGGCGATACGTCTGTCCTCCTGTCCGGTGTTTTTCAATTTTTGCAGGAGGTACAGATGTATGACAAGATTTAGATTAGGGGTTTGAATAACATCTCTGTAATGTGTGGTGCAGTGGCAACCCGGACCACTGCACTGTGACTGAGGTTGGCGCTAATGACCAAGTTGTCGACGCGCCATTAACCCTCAATCCCCCCCCCCCTCAGGCATTTAAGTCCAGAAAACAACATGTCAAATAAATATGGATGCAAACTTATTTATGTTGCCTTCTGGACTTAAATGCCTGAGTAGGGAATTCATGGGGCGAGGTGGCCTGATGGTTAGCATGACTATCTCATGTGCAAGAGGTCCCGGGTTCGAGTCCTGCCACAGCCACCCCTGGGATTTTTGGGAAGAGAATGGCCATGTGATCTGTCGTGCTCATGTTGATTGTGGCGTGTAAAAGAACGTTGGAATTTCCGATGATATTTGCCTAGCAAAATGGTTCCTTTCTCCTTCTGGGCTATGGCTACGGCTGGGAGCGTGACAAATGCTAAAGCTAAGAGTAGGGAATTGTACTACTACCTTTGAAACCAAAGGTTGAAGTCCATATTTATTTAACAACTGGTTTAGAGGTACTGTGTACTAATTACATCAGGTAGCCTATATTGATATTACAGGGCCGTAATAGTCATACCGTGGGGTACAACATTGTTAAGGAAACATCCAGAGGCAATCGTTGTTGATGCCCCACTTGGGACTAGATGATGAAGGAACAATTTACCCAGTTCAGCATGGTTTAGCACAGAGCACCAAAAATGGTCAAGCTCTTCCTGAAATAGGTGTGTTACTGACACAGCTGACGTGCACTACAAATTGTAGAGCCACATCTAGTGCAATATCGGCCACATCCCTTCTTACTATATGAATTATAAGGAAGGTTGGAGCCCAACACATATCAACGTTCAAAAACCACTGGAGCACACATCCAAGACTGATAAAAATAGTTTATTACATAAGTGTGGTAACAACATTATTTTCTCAGTGGGTGCATTTAATAAGTTCGTGTTTGTATAAAATGTACAGTATTTAAAAAAAAATAAAAGCAATTCTTGTATTGCCCAAACTCGCAACGACCATAAAACAAAAACCACACCATTGCCATATTCTTGTCTTGCAAATAGGCAGTTCTTACTGCCATTCACTCACAGTGATTTATTTCAGTGTGCTTCTTTTCTTAAGGAGGCACCTAACCTAAAATGAGGCGTAACTTTGAAATTTTTTTTTCTTTTAGTGTAATTGCCTGAGAGTCATAATTTTTTTTTACCTTAAAGTAGGTGTAAATACTAGTCTAGAGCGTATTTTAAATTTTGATTTGGTCAATTTTTGGGGGACTACCGTACCGGTACATTTTTGGTAAATTTTACTTCACTATTATACTGCTACTTTGATAACGTCGGCAAAAATTGGTGCACATGAATGATATTGGGCTCTAAATCATCTGTGTACATAGCACTATCATGTGGACTAAGATAATTTTTCTACTACAATTTTTTATATTGTATAATAGAATCACAACTTGCAAATAGTGTAAACTTATATAGCCCAAAATTTAGGATTTTTTAAAACTACACTGGAGGTGTGTAGATGTATGATTTTAGTCTACTTTATAGTCACCACATCTGGGAACTTGTATAAAACATTTCCAGCCATTATCTGAATTCAACGTAGAGTTATGATGTTTTTAGTGATTGACCGCAAGCAATATTCTCGATCCGAGAAAGTGAAGTTTGAATGCGAAGCTTATAACCTTAAGCAATGCTATCAATATCCCCCAAAAGATGTTTTTAGCTATAAAAGGTCTCAGTTAATAAAAAAAAACTGTTGTAGCATGAAGGGTACAGTCGCGGCCAAAAGGTTTTGCAGCCACAAGAGCGCCAACAATAAGCTGAATGGGGCGTGAGTGTGCGCTGGCTAATTGCTAGCTCGAGCCTGCATTGTTGCCCGGCAAGCATCTTTTAAGTAAACTACGGTAGTCTAGAATGATTTGGAAAAGAATGTCGTAACAGAAATGGGTTTCCAAAATTTCGCTTGTTTATACAGTAGTTTCTAATTAATACGATTAGTAATGTAATTCTTTTGGAATACTAGCTAACAAAAATTAAAACTGCATGTTTTAGGCCGACCCTAAATTCTTAAGAAGTATTTTTAGCAATTCTGGATGCTATTCTGAAAGTTTTATCGTATTTTTGTTTTTCAGGAGGTTTGTCTGAAAGTGAGCATTTGGGGTTTTCATAAAATTTAAATACCCATGGAAAAAAAAACGTTTGCAGTCTAGTTAGACTGAATGTGGTAAAATGGTTTCCTAAAGTAGAAAGCTAACGTCAGTGTAGTGTGTAGCTTTAAAATAATTCGAGAGGGATAAACGCTCATCATGTAAACGTTAGCACAAATGCTCTGCGATACAAAATTTGCCGAAAAACAATCGATGAAATATTTTCTGTTGAAATATAAACAAATCTTGGTATTGTAAGTGTTGGCCTTAGTGTAATAGTTTACTTATGGAGGGATTGTTAATATCTATGAATTAATATATCACTTCACTCAAAGCAGTGTTCTTCGACAGGCTTCACTGCACTTCGCTCGATTATCATAGCTTTTAGCAGTAGCCACATTTTCGTCGTGTGCTGTAACTAGGAAGGTTTGGTCCTATTAAAAGCGGAGGGGACTGACATATCAAGCCTCTAGGAGGTTGCATGGCTGGTTCGATCTGTACTCTTAGTAATGACTTGTATAAGAAATTTAACGCTTTTTTTAACCCCCTCCTGCAAGCCGCAGGGGGGGCGACAGGGCATGCTTGGGGGGGGGGTCGCTGGGGGACCTTGGGGTATTTCATGGAGAGTTCCATGACTGGCTCGATTTGTACTGCTGAGAATGACTTGTTAACTACATTTCATGCTTTTAGCTCGATTTGCGTGAAATTGTTGGTCAAACCTCGTGGAGAAGGCAGAGAGGGAGGGGGGCTAAGGGCCCTTGTGGGGTCTTTTGAGAGAACCCCACGGCTAATTCGATTGTGTACAAAATTTCATGCATGTTTCAGCTTCGACACATGGCTTCGTTACATTCCGTTAGGGTTATTCAAAATTTGCAAAATGTTTATGTTTTGGTTTGAAATAGTGGCCGTAATGCAGCCCCTGGCACTTGGCTTGTCCCAAGTGGCATTTTCATTTTCGCTCTGGCGTCCCTCCCGAAGGGTTCCACTCTACCAGCAAGGTACTTACAGGAGTTCCGGCGGCTGTGTTCTCAGTACGCCGGTTATCAGCGGCTGTTTACTGATGGGTCGAAGTCAGACGCTGGCGTGGCTTGTGCTCGTGTTTGTTAGGGAGTGACGGTTGCCCATCGCCTTCCATCAGGCTATTCTGTGTTTTCTGCAGAGCTTTTGGCTCTCGGTTTGGCGGTGGAATGGATCCTTGGCCTTCAGGGCACGCATTTCATTATCTTTAGCGATTCCATGAGTGCCCTGGAGTCCTTGGCGAATTACAATCCTCGGAACCCCTTGACACAACGTGTCCAAGCTTTGCTTTCTCGCTTGCCTGGCCAGCGGAAAACCGTGCTTTTCTGCTGGATCCCGGGCCATGTTGGGATAGGTGGAAATGAGCAAGCGGATTCTGCAGCAAAAGGGGCCCTTTCTGGCCCTCTCGGTAGGGATCTCAGCCTTGTTCTCTTGGACGCTTTTCCAACTCTGCGTCTGAGGTTACACGCTTTTTGGCAAGCCTCGTGGGATGGACAGGACGGCAATAAATTACGAGCTATTAAAGGCACTGTTGAGGAATGGCACTCGGCGTGTCGCCGCAGTCGCCGTGAGGAGGTGGAGTTGGCCCGTTTGCGCATTGGTCACACTCGACTTACTCACTGTTTCCTTTTGCGGGGGTTGACCCTCCTGAATGTTATTGGTGTCAGCGGCCACTTACGGTCCGGCACTTCCTTGTTGATTGTTGCCATCTTGATGGTTTTCGTTGTCGTTTCCATCTTCCGCATGACATTGTGCGTCAATTGGGCGATAAGTCTGTCCTCCTGTCCGGTGTTTTTCAATTTTTGCAGGAGGTACAGATGTATGACAAGATTTAGATTAGGGGTTTGAATAATATCTCTGTAATGTGTGGTGCAGTGGCAACCCGGACCACTGCACTGTGACTGAGGTTGGTGCTAATGACCAAGCTGTCGACGCGCCATTAAGCCTCATCTCCCCCCCCCTACTCCCACAAAGATTGATGGGTATGATAAAACCAGGAAAACAATATTTCGTTTCAGACTATTGCTGGTGCCAGTCTCAAAGCTAAGTGGGAAAAAAAGAACTGACTGGAAAACATTCAACAGAAGCAATTTACAAGCTATAAATGAACCCCCATCGTTGTAGCATGAAAGATACCAGTTTTATTTCTCACTAAAGTACTTTCATGCTGTACTGTGTCGTGGGCCTATTCGATCATCTTGATATATTTTAACTTTAACATGCATAACGCGTATCGAGCAAAATATATTACAGATGGTAGTAATTTTCACCATGCAGAACAGTAAATAAACTAAAAGTGCACTCTGCTTGTTCATATTAAAAAATATATTAATACAAACCAAAATTATCTAGCCTGCTGATCTCTCCACAGTAAAGTAATACAAAATTTCAGAATTTCAGCAATGCTTTAATAAGTTGTCGGGAAATACCGTAAGCAGCCGATTTAAGACAATGAAACGGAATAAAAACTTCTCTCTCCGATCAGCTTTTCTAGACAAACTCGGAAAAATAGTATAAAAGGGGGTATAGTCAAATATTCCATTCCTGTTCCAGTTAAGCACTAATTTTTTGGCAGAATCTAAAATAATGCAGAATGGGGTACACCTTGCTGTAACGAGGTTACTTTTCTGTTGATACTAAATCAAATTGCAGCAGCAATAAATAAAAAAAATTATATCTAAATTATGACCAAAGGGAAAGAAGTAAAATATTTTGGATTATCAAGTTGTAGAAAAATTTTTCAAGTGTGGTTTTAACCCCCTCCCCCAATGGTAATAGGGTGGGTTCTTCTGCTTCATCATGCAATTGCTCAGAGGGCATAAAATAAACTACATGCCCTCCCAGAAAAAAAATCCTAGTTATGGGCCTATGTTATACGCCAAAAAAACAGCTAGAAAATTTTTTTTATTTAAATGTAACAGTTTTGGAACAGAGTGATGTACGGATGTATCATGTTTTAGCCAGGTATGCTCGTAACTATTTCGGATCAACGTGGCAACTCCATTCCGTTGTGTCCTTTATAATTATTTTATCGTATGGTCCCTTTCTATCACGATGGTCAAAATGCGCAGCGATATATCCCATATCACCACACTAAATTGTTGCGACGTGGGATAACACCACACTAAACTGTGGCGATATGGGATGCCATTCTCAGTGAAGTGCAGTGGATGGACATTGCCAACACTTTCATAAAGTAGAATTCCTTCATAAAACCATGCGAGAATTAATTTTATTTTTTTAATGTTAACCTACATTCCATGTTCGCAAAATAATTGAAACCCGTGTTCTTTTATTCAGCAATAACTTGAGATAAAAGCAAATTAATTCTTGTATGGTTTTATTAAGCAATTCTACAT
>JAHWFP010087037.1:0-13159 GCA_023313725.1 Lithobius niger
TTTTTGACGACTACCTTTTGGATAAACAAAAAGCACCGAGCGCTACTTTGTGCAGGGACATCATTCAAATGACGATGTTTTTTATTGCAGTCAGTCCTACATGAGAATTCCTAAACAAGTGGTTGGAGACAATGCAAATTTATTAATCCCTTTTTCCGTGGATGAGTTAAATTTGGAACACGTTTATGAAAATAACATTGCCCCGGACATGGAATTGTCAGACTTCAAAATGTTGCGTCAAAATTGTTGGAACGAGCCATATGGGTTTTTATCAATTAATAAAACGTTAAACAAGGGGCGATATAAACGTTTGTTTTTGCCTATTAAACAAAAGAATGGAGATAAAACGAGAAATTGTAAAACTCAAAAGACTAACTAAAAAGTTTTTAAATCATCGTTCAGGTGAGAGAGAGCAAGAAGAATCGCTACACGAATTTTTTAAACCAGTACTAAGCACTCTGAAACTGACAGTTGACATTTTTAAAACCAACATCAGTCGGTGGGGCAAAAACTCTAGCCCAAAACACACAAACTGCACCGATTAAAGTTTACAAAGAGGAAGAAACTCACGAGGATGACTACGAAGGATTGAGTTTATCGCCAACCCCTTCCGAAGCCATTACTCCTATTGAAAAGACATTGTCAACCTCTCTCAATTACAGCCTCGCCGAATATTCAACTCCGGCTCGAGCTCATACAAAGTGAATTCCTCTCGAAAGTGTTATAGAAATAGCATTGGGAAAGATACTGACCTAGATTTAAAAAAATATTCTTTCAAAACCGTTACTGAGAATCCATTCAGTTTGCGATTTTTTTGCTAACCTACTTAAATCATTTATAAGTGGCGTATTGCAGTCTGGTTTACTATTTGCAAAAAATTTTCAACGAACACATATTTATTTTTATATAACCACATTTAAAAAAAGTTTCAGAATAAGATTCTGTTGTTTTTTATAACCTAATAACTTAGCATATTAAAATAACTCAGTAACTTAGCAACTTTTAAAATTATTTTTTAGCATAAGATTTTGTTATTTTTTATAACTTGGTAACTTGGTAATATTCCACATCATACTTAAAACTTAAAAATAATTCTAATACAGAAATAACATAGTAATACACTAATACAGTCAAAACTCGCTATATAAAGAATTGCTTTACAAATACGATTTAACAGAAAGTTGTAGCGAATATTAGTTGGCCCTAATCATTTTTGTGCAAATTAAACACCAATATTACGAAATATAATTTGTAACGAAATAATTTTCCACCGCCAACACCAACAGACTAGCTTTTATAACGAAATCATAACATTTTCGGTACAATTTGACTAAGTAACAGCCAAAATCTTATTTTGTTTTGGACCCAAAGTTCCGATCTCACAGCTCAATCAATTACTCGTGCCAGGTTACAGATAGAGCGATGATCGCTTGAGTAAGTCTGAATGTTGTGTCTCCATGCGCTACGAAAATTTAAAACTGACTGTATTTGGAGATTGGAATGAAAACATCCAACGTCCAGCATTTGTTACTTCTTTCGAAATCATTTTTTGATGTTTTAATACCGCACAATAGTTTAAAGTTGCTGAACTTCCCCAATATCCACGAGCCTTTAAACTCTGACTCTTAGTAATTCACCATTGTGAACGGCTGTCAACATGGTATCCGCAAAGTGACGCAATCGTGCTAGTGCCTACGGAAGTGATATTGACTCGCTTCGCATGACGTCACTTGTGTCCAGCCCTTTGCAAACAAGAAAATCCGAACGACTGTATGATGTTGCCTGGTTTTTATGAGTGCTCAAAGCCTTGTTGAAACAAGGGCTATTTCTAGCAAACAAAAGCAATTTCACGTCAACTTTGACGACAATGCCAATAAAAACATCAATTAAGCACTTCAGTGAAATAATCAGGTATAGTCTTTGCCTGGTTTTTGCTCTGAATGTCAGATTTGGATAGTGGTGTGCTTTCAGTGCAAGAATCTGATAACAGTATGTTTTTTATACACGATCGCTTGAATGCACCATGAATTTTGCTAACTACGCGCGGTGTTATTGAGCATGGCTGCACTAAAATATTAAGCTTACGCATCTTTTCATTGAGAATGACTGCTGCACTTGTGTGTGACAAAATGCTTCCTAATAATTCTGAGGCAGATTCCTTTAGATGAAAAAAAACCACTTCTGAGTCGGAAAAAGCCAAAAACGTGTCCACCAGAAATGTCTGATTGCACGCCAGAAATGTGCGTCATGCATAAGCTCTTAAACTAAGTTAGTGATGCCTCTTGATTTTTACACAATTTTGCTAAAAATTTACTGAATTTGACATGTCTATACAGGATTGTCGTTGTTTTTTCGTGAGCATTTGAATGCTGATTGGTATTCTGATTGGTATCTCTGGCTGATAGCTTCGGTCTTTATCAGTTTATTCAGCAAAAGTTGCAAAGTCCCGTGTTGGAATAATAAGCTTTATAATGTATGAATGAGAAAAAAAACGTGAAGTAGCCCAGGTTAAAATAACTGATGTAAGCGTTGTTTATTTTAGAATTTTTGGTGAAAAAATTAATATTTCATGCGTAAACAGTCAAAGCAAACCTAGTAATATAACACTGTCTTAAGGCTAGTATTATTTCCTGTTATTCAGAACTTAGATAGTTGAGTTTTTTTGTATTTTGTCCAAAAATTAACGAAATTACTTTATACCGAAATAAAAGCCTCCTAAATTTTTGTTATTACGAGCTTTGACTGTATTACAAAGTACAGAATCTAAATCTTTTGGTTACTAAAAATGTAAGATGCGTTGCTTCAAAATTACAACATATATTTCTTGGATATTCACACCAATTGTGATCCAGGTCAAAGATTAACAGATGTTGTCAACTCTGTTCTTACAACAGCTGTTAAGGGTTAATTGATGAAAATAATCACCGGATTGTTGCCGCAGGAAGATCGCCGAATTGGGATAAGCAATCTGGCAATTTTTTTGTCAATTCCACAGACAATGAAGCAATTTTTAAGTGCCATTTTAAGTTCATTTGATATACAAAAGCTTGTTATTTGTATAATATGTAAATGGAAGCAATTCCACCTTATACTGTAAAAAATCAACTCAAATGGGAATAGGGTAAAGGGGCCAATCTGCAGTGGTTTTCTGGTGGGTTGCTCAAAATTGGTTGCTATGCGTTTTCCCCCTACTGCTCATTTCGGTTTGGAAATCGTGACAGTAAATTACCATAGAACTAGTAGAAATTCAGTGTTTTTTTTTAAAACCAGCTCTACTATGTAATATAAATTTTGAAAATCACTTCTACCTTGATTTGTTCTTTCCTTTCTTCGATGTGTTCTTTCTCAAAACTTCTCTCAAAAACCAACAATTACTTATAACCTTGCAATTCTTGTTTTTTCTAAAAAAAATGCTAGTTTAGATGAATTTATAAACATTATAAACTCTTTGTAAAATGGTAACATTTAAGTTACATTCAAAACGTATTGCAGCATCTATGGCCAAACAATATAACTATATGAAATTAGTTTTTTCTCAGATAGTTTGTAAATTTTATTAAAGATGGCACAAATGATATTTCAAATTCTTAATTAATCATTACTGCTTTGCATAGACGATATGATTAACTAGTTTTGTTACACACGATAGAAAATACAGGTTAAGCAATGGAATTGTTTTTACATTTTTTTTGTTTGTATTTTTTCCTGTAGGAGGGCTTGAAAAAAAAAGAACGGCAAATCTCTAAACATTTACATTGCAGTATGATTCATACACGTTTAAATTGTACTACGGTTATCTTAAGCTGAGTAGTGGCACATAAGGTTCGAAATTAAGCTGGTTCATCCATCCGAGTACTAGTTTGTTTATGAAACGTATTAATTCAAAAATAAAAAAACTCTAACAATGCAGACGTCCCAAACTAAAAGGGTTAACATTCCAATTTAGAAATATCAAATAGCAAACAGAAACATCAAACATCAAATTATTTTTAAAAAAGAAGTAATAATTTACTAGTTTCTCCTAAACTCTAGTAACTATGTGCGGTGACAGTATATATAACTACGTGCTAGTTCAGCCTCCAAACGAATTGTGCACTATCCGTACACATTTGTGTACTTCGTGAGTCGAAAAGTTAAATGAATGTACACAGTTTTGTATTGTATCAGTACACAGTGTCTTCAAACTAAATGTTTGTCATCTTCGTTGGTCGCTTTCATCTTTCCCAAACCCAGGACATATCTTTTTAAAGCACATAATCCTTGTCTTGGAATTGTTCTGAGACAAGGATGATATGTTTGCCAGTGAATACACATTTATTTTAAATTTCAGGGCTTATAGAACCGCTCACTTGAATAGTGTTCGTATTGTGGCAATACTAATGAGTTTCCCTCACCATTCAGCATCTGCAACATCGGTACAACAATCCTCCTAAAACAAACCATTTACCATTTTTTTGCTGAATGCACAATGTAGTTCGAAAACAAACTTGCTTCTAGCATAACTTTGGGTCTCAGTACATGGCGGTCACAGCTCAGCACCATAATTGTAAGGCCATCTAGGATGCATTACCTTACTTCCTTATGGGTGGTTTTTGTTCATACCCAGTGCAACAAACATCCAGCGACCATACAACTGCAAGACTGTGATGTCATCAAATCTATCGTAGCTCGTGGTTATGAGGCCGCTATTTGGAGGACCAACAGGAAGTAAAAACGTTTTATGATCATGGTATCAAAACGGCAAGTGTGCTTGAACTTTGGTATTATCACGGCTACAACTATTGAAGAGTTGTATAACGTCGGCATACTTGTGCTCGTTTTGTTTGAACTATGTTGTTTGCCTTCATAGGTGTGCATGACAAAGCAATCACATGACCTGTCCATCCAAGCAACATTCCCCTATAAGCAGTTACATTGTTCCAGTATCGATGGTGCAATGTGTCTATTCTGCTGACTAATATGATCAACACAAAAACTGTTAGTCAAACTGTTAGGCTAGTCAAATTATACAAGTAAACAGTGATATCTCTGTGCCTGCAATGGGCCCAATAGAACATCTTTTTTACATGCCAATTTTAGGTTGTAAGGTTCACCACTTTCTCTCTGTTAAATTTAAATCTAATCCATAATACTGTCGTGGAGAAAGATTTATTTTATAGTTTTTCATGTTTATTTATTTATTTATTACTATAAACTAGCTGAAACCAGCTTGCACTGCCACAGTGACTGATAATGGACTTAACAGTTACAATGTGCAATGTGCATGTGCTGTCAGGCAGTTAAGACCAGTGAAAGTAGAGTGCTACTATTATCAGGTCGTGCTGTGGGTGTAGAGTCTTGTTTCTCTACCTAATAAATTTGGTGCATACAATCAGCAAAGGTGATGGGAATAAACTTGAAATGTTGTATAGCGTGGTTGATCCACTGGCCTAAAGCTGGGAGTTATAGCTTAAGTCGTGCCACTAAATTAAACGTATGGAATAATCTATAAATGTTAAGCTATAAAAAATTTAAAGAGTTCCGTGGGATTGGATACAATATATCTTGGATCCAAGGTAAAAATGACAGTCGGTAGATAATGTACATTGGTCCAGTTGATTTATTTTGGTTATGCATAATTACTCACTCCCTCCTTTATGTTTATGTGGTACTCCTCATCCATTGTTGCTGTTCCAAATCACAGTCTTGGTTTGCACAATCCGTGCAAAACTTGATACATGCGATACTGGAGTCAGCTGGACATCGTCATTGTATACCCACTAAGTAATGGTGTAGTAGCAAAAAAAGGTATGGGATCTCTCACCCACCTCTCCCCCCACCAAAGAAGAAAACACGGTAATAAAAATCAAACTAAAAACAAAATAAAAATTCACACATGGGTAAACAGTCAAATCGGCCCTAGCAACAACGAGAAGCAGTGCATGCCTTCAGACTAGGCTCTTACTCTACTCTCAAGAGAAAGTTCACGTATCGCTCTGGTCGGCTGTCACTGCCTTGAAAGCAGGCTGCCTGGAATAAAAAATCGTACAATATTTTATTTTCATAAAAAAGTTCGGGTGCGCCACTCACTCTCTGAAAAAGTAAGGCAGTGCCACTCCCTCGCGCTTACCCCCACCCGACTACACCACTACCACTAAGGGAGCAGTACTCGTAACTCATATGAAAGAAGGTCCTTTCCCTTGCTGTGTGAGTTGAAAGGGTGAATGAAGGCCTAAAAATGGCAACGGTAGATAAAATGTGTGGAGAGGTTTTCACATGCGTCCTCCCTCAAGAAAATTTATCTACAAGAAGAAACAATGAAAGTGGAAAGGGAAACCCAACATAGCAATGTTAAAGGAGGGATACAATGAATCATCACAATATAAATGATGCGCTCTCCAGAAAGAGTATACAATTATGTACATGTGACGTAAGAAATGGCATAACGATAACACTGACAATATAAAAGTGCCCGGCCAGGACTTAGTACATTGTTGGTATCTGGACACAGAAAACATGTGTACGCCATTAAATGGAAAAAAACAACTTGATACTGAAAGTAGCTGAAGAAATCAAGTGACACGTACAAGAAATTGCTTTAATACATTCCTGTGCATGAGTTGCTGTTCACAAGATAAGTGGTAGGTGAATTGTAAAAGGGGGTGTAGTGAGGGGGCTGTTCACTGACCCCTTCCCTTGTAGAGGGAGAGAAGGAGGACTTAAATTAGTGGTATTTGTAATCACTAAACAGGTAAGTATTTAAACACCCACTTAGCTCAACTTGTAGTGTGAGTGGGATTTAAGTCAAAGAAATATAAATTTCATTTTAGTTATAAAAGTTCCAATTAAAGAAGTAGGAGTAAGGTCTTGTCCCTGGATGCTTAATAGGTGAAGAAACAAAGGCTCACATAAAAGGTAAGAACAAAAACCCCTACAAAGGTGATCAATTATTTAGGGTAAATTCCCTTCATTCGATTTGAATGTCTGACAGCATTAGTTACAACACTACTTGTCCCCACATTAGTAATGGGAGTATGTTGCCCACGAGCTCTGTGTGGCAAGCTGGTGCTGAAAAATGTTTTCCTTTCTTTCTTCCCGAACTTGTAGAACCATGTCTGGAACTTCTCCTCGTCACTGCAATTGATGAAACTGCAGTCAAGTCCTGAAGACAATTGATTCTTAGAGGGGGAGTCAATGACGTGGAGTAGACGTGAATGTTTAGGGCTTTGAAATGATTGGATGTGGGAGGAATCCAAGGGTTGATCCCCAACAGGTGTAATGGGCAAGTCATTCGAACTATGTGCATTGCAAACTATTAATGCATTCCAAACAGAATTTACTAGTGTTGGAATAACACCCATTGGTGGAATATTAGCAACTTCGTTTACAAGTGAGCTGGCCGGCGAAGTGGCATCACAATAACCTATTGAACCATTTATAAAATGAAAATAGGCAGATTCATTAACGTCCCCAATGACTTTTACATCAGTAGACACACGAATGTTCTCAGTGAGTGGATTGTACACACGGTAGGCATGCCTATCTACTTCATAACCCACATAAATGTAGGGAGCACCGGTCGATCCCATCTTTTCGTCACGCAGAATTCGGTGAATGAATGCATATGTCAGACATCCAAACTTCTTGCTAGAATCCTACCTGTCCAAAGTTGAACGGAGATACATCGTTGGGTATAATCCTAGTGAGAGAATTGTTGTGCAACAAGGTTGCTGTAAGAAGCATATCTCTAGAAAATCTCTTGGCATTGAGCTTGGCAGATGAAATTTCATCAGCTGGTCGGCCAAATGCTGTTTCAGTGCCTAAGCCTGATTTTACTAGACAGGAAAGCAACATGATTAGTGTTATTGTTAGATTAGTTAATTGTTGGTGTCTTTGGTCAAATCTTGGCTTTTCCAGTTGAAAACAAAGTTTTGGAGTGGAGCCTGGACATCAGGGTCATCCGTTTGATGTTGGTTTCGTCGACGTTAGGTTCTTGGTGAAGCTGGTGGGCTAGCGTTCCGGCAGCACGTGGCCAAATGTACCACCCAAAGCATTTCAAACAACACGGCTCTGGTAGGCATTCTGAGTGTTTGATGTTGTCTCATTCGCCAAAATCGTGTGACGAATTTTGCATACTTTGCAATAAGGGCCTCTCTATCTACGACGTTGTCTTGAAGGTCGTGAAACATTTGGCTGACTATTTTGCTCTGGAGGTAAATCAATATGTAAATTCTGGTGGTGTCGTAACTGGCAGTTCTAGAAATAAGACTGGGAACCTCAAAATCGTAATAGCTGTGGGGTGTATTCTGGTTAACTTGTCCAGTGGAAGAATAAATTTCAGTTCAGTCAGTTCAGTTTTTAACATCAGAAATGTTAGCGAACGGCCGTAGCACAAAAGGGATTCTCGTATCACACTGATGGATGCTGGTGTCACGCTGGTGGATAGTGGACACCACGTAAAGTCCATGAACATGTTTGTGTTTCTTTGAATCTGTATCCCGTTGCAAGGATTTAAGCCATTAACCTCCTTGACCGGCTTATGTAGTTTGTGATATCTTCAGCGTTGTTCATGAAAATTGCCATCAAATCCCTCAGTCTGTGCATTTGTTCAAATGCGTCGGGGGCTGCCATAATCGTGTGTAAGCTGTTGCCAGTTTTGTTTAGCATAACATTTGTTCTGGGAGTGAATAACCAGTCTGAAATGCCTGGCAGTCGTAACTTTTCTTTGGCGAAATAGGTGAATAGTAGCTTCCAGACTTTGTAAGAATTGCGGTCAGATAGCGTTGGGATCCCTTTGTAATGTTCAATCCTATTGTGGCCATAACGGGGTCTTCCTGCTATGAGAGCAGGTAGGCCTGCATAGCCCCAAGCGTGTGCCATTTACGTCTTTATTCCTTCTGGAGTGCATCAAAAATATTGATGAATGATGAAAGTGGGGATATAGGCGAATATCAGTTATCAACGTGGCATCTCATTTGCTGGTAATGTAATTAACAGTTGTACTATCCTTTATGCTACTGCTGATGTCAATATAGCTAACCTTGCATTCGTCATAAACGTAGCTTACCATTATGCTATCATTTGTTAGGCTGTGAAGACCAGTGAAAGTAGATTGCTACTATTGTGGGGTCATACTGTGGGTACACAGTCTCGTTTACCTGCATAGTAAATTTGGTCCATACAATCCACGAAAGTGACAGGAATAAAGTTGAAATTTAGTAGAGCCTGGTTGATACACTGGCCTGACGCTGAGTGTTACCGCTTAGGCCGCACCACTAAATTAAACGTATGGAAGTGAAAGTTAGATGCCTCTGGGATTGGCTACAATACCTCTTGGTTTGGGATCCAAGGTAAAAATGACAGTCAGTAGATAAATGGGTCCAGTAGATTTGTTTTGATTACGCATAATTATGCACTCCCTCCTTGGTATTTACATAGTTTCCTAATCCGTTGTCGCTGTTCCAACTCAGAGTTTTGGGGTTTGCACAATCCGTGTTAAAGTTCATACAGGCAATACCGGTGTTAGCTGGACATCGTCCTCGTATACCCATCTGAGGGAGTTGCATTCGTAACTCATACGAAGGAAGGCACTTTCCCTTGATGTGTGAGGCAAAAAGCTAAAGGTCTAAAAAATGGCAATGGCGGATAAAATGTGTGGAGTGGTTTTCACACACGTCCTCGTTTAAGAAGATTAATCTACAAGAAGAAACAATGAAAGTGGAATAAGAACCCAATGTAATAATGTCAAAGGAATACAATGAATCATCCCAACACAAATGATGCACTCTCCAGAAAGATCATACCAGAAAGATTCTTAGGCACACGTGACGTAAGAAATGTAATAAGATAACACTGACAATATAAAAGGGTGTGGCCAGGATTTACTCTATTTGTGATATCTGTGTACAGAAAACATGTAATACTGAAAGTAGCTGAAGAAATCGTACGGTACGTACAAGAAATTGCATTAATGCTTTTCCCTGTATGAGTGGCTGTTCACAAGGTAAGTGGTAGGGGAACCGTAACATGGAGTGCTTTGATTGATGAAGTGGCTGGACTGAATATCACTTGCCACATGTTGACTTAATTTTATTCTTAGGTTTTTTTTTACTAGTTCTGTATAGCCATTCTTTAAAAAATTAGCATGTTAGTGTTTATTTTTGCAGCTGTTTTCAAAATTTTTCCATAATTGGTTTTTAAATAATAATTAGTCTTATGCATTTTCTTATGTAACTCATAGAGAAATGGACATATCTCTTTCTTTTTCTGAAATAAATTTCAATATTAAGGTAACGTATTTCCAGTAGTTGTTTTTTAATTTATTTTGTAATAATAAGAAGAATTCATTGTACAGAATGTCTGTACAGGAACAAAACTCTATGAGCTTATTTGTTCAAGCAAAGAACATATAACTCGCATAATAAAATTTAATATATAATTTTATAGCATATAATGGACTTAGAATTGCAAATTGTTGGTTGGTTAGTCTGTTCTTGGTGTACTGGTTACACATTCGTAGTCTGGGTGGAGCTCAAACTAAAGCACAGATTGCTAAAGCACAGATTGCTACTAAATTTGCCACATTCCTAAATACTGTATTGCTAATTTCGAATTAGCCGTAAATTGATCAATTGTAATCCAAGCAATTACGATTTTCTAATTTATGTATTTAACATTTGCCATTGTAAATTTGGAATTCTGAATAGTTAAGGAATTCGAACGAAGCATACACTGTTCTGCTGGTATTCAAGTGAACTTTTAAAAACCGTGAAAATAAATCATCGTTGCTTCTTTATTGCTAAAAATCTTTTTCGACGTAACTCAACAAAATAATAACGTTTGATTATTGCATTTCAACCATTACAGAAAGGCAGGCAAATGGAAAACACAAAAGGATTAGTTTACGACTTACATTCGTATCATGTGAAAAACAAAGCTTGGAGGAATGAACCCTAAATGGCGATCAAACCGAGTGTTTACACTTTCAAAGGGAATCCGAAATGTGAAACCTAAAATCGCCGCAGCATCAAGAAACTGTTTGTACAGAACAAAAGCACTCAGCAGACGACGCGTTACACTGCAACATGGAACAATATGATTTATGGTTTCGTTTAATAATTTCAAGATTCCTGAGTTGCTATGGAAACTGGGCATTTATAGCCTATCCACATGTCCGGGCTCACCTGTGAGCGGCGCTCTTCACGAATAAACTTTCAATTCTGTGTTTCAAGAATGAATAAGCTTAACCCCAAATGATGTAGGCCAAATTTATCTGGTGTTACCACTAAAAATTAGGCCTAAAAGTTCTGAATGCTATAGAATTATTTAAATGGTATCTTCACACCAAGCTAACATTGTTTGACCTACAATTGTAACAATTCCAACTTTTAAAAAAATTAGCATTCGCGAAATAATATGGTATGTCCCAGACGTATGTGCTTCAACATTGTCATAGGAGTCGGCATACGAGCCGTGGATTTACTGAATCTTTTGATTATTGAGAAGTACTGTCATTACGGATTGTTGGAGTGCGGGTGTTTGTGCACATCTGATGCCCTATTACGTGATCACACTTCAACAATGCAGAGCATTGTCATCCATACTACCAGGGCGCCTATCCAGAGAAAATGGAGCGAATCAGCATGGACGGGATCATCTTTGTTCAAGAAAACCGAATTGATACCCACAGCATACGTCGAGTGCTATGTGGATGTTTACCAACTATTGTCGCCAGCCTAACGTTTACGCCAAGATGGGGGAACTTTACTTCGCCTCTGACTCTCGCCTGGCATGGTTCTTCATCATTTTAATACTTACCTCTTAAGGTTTATTACCCTAAGCCTAAACCTAATTTAACCCTATGGGTTCAATGTTCGAATCTGTCATTACCTAAGCTCTTTTATCAAAGCCTTATTAGTAGTACTTTGTAATTATGTATCATATTTTGAATCAATACAACTAATGTCATGACTTTTTCCTTCTGCTCATTCCTCGTTAGTTATGCAACACACCACTGAACTTATGGGCCTTATAGTTCTACAGCGTTCTACTTAAACACGGGTGATTGTTTGGATTTTAGTTACATGCACTATTATTAATATTTTAACTCTAGGAAAAATACTCTATAATAATTATAAACAATGCAAGTATTATTTGGGTGGCACGCTCTTTCATAGCTTAACCACGGCGACTAACATGGCATTTTAACTTTAGATGGGGGCGATGGTAGAAAACACTGCAAAAAAGAAACAGAAACAAAATGTGGGAGCAAACAAAAGCGTCCTAAAATAAATATGAAACGTAGCTTAGGCCTACCTAAAAAAATACTAAAATGTGAAAAAGACCAGCAAAGAGCTTCACATCAAACAGCAAACAGCTCAAACAGAGCGACCGAGTATTGCATTCAGCTTTTCAAGGAACCATACCAAGTATTACAAAGTCATTAAACTGAGAGTAATTACAACTTTAAATTAAATTTTTATCCGCTCCGCCTGCAATAGGCCCAAAGCCTATTTCGTAGTATATATTTTACCATAAAATGATTTTAGTCATTTAGTTTTGGGTAAATCTCCAACAGTTACAAAATTCAAAAGTTGTAAAAAAATTATGCTATGTAATTTTTTTTAAATCCAATCCCATTTTGCACTTTTCACATTTTCACCTAAAATACTAGTAAGTTTATTTAAGTAGTATGGCAATACGAAATTTTTGTCCGCGCTTACGATTTGAGTTGTCTCAAAGTGGCTCAATTACCTACTTGTTTCCTCTAATTAACTGATTTCGCTTTTTATTTGATTATCTGTACTATTGTAAGGGCTTTTTAATATGATCCTAGCCAGTGTCTGCGATTTAATAATAACAATGATTTTATAATTGCTTTCCTTTATTTTGCTTGATGACGTACCGACACGAAGTCTAATTAGACTTGCGGCTACAAGCAAGTAGTTCAGTTAAATCTATTAAATACATGTTTAAGTTAGTTAGAAAATAATAATTGCTTTTTTGGTGATAACTGTCTTTATGCCCTTGTTTAATTTATCTTATTTAATTTATTATTTATGTTTAATAATAATAGTTTATTCAGCTACAAAAGATTGTAAAATATTGTTACATATTTTTATCTATACTTTGTTACTGAATTGTACACTAACTGCTCATCATTACTATATTTAATATTTAG
>JAHWFP010087037.1:13559-33298 GCA_023313725.1 Lithobius niger
GCTCACATCCACACCAGTTTCAGTCCGCCATGACACCACAATAATATAATAATAATAATAATGATAATTGATAATTGGTTTATTGCTATTTCATGGTTGCACGAATTTCTAAAGAGACTGTATGTGTAGTTTTAACAAGTACAAATATTAACAATAATTATATACAAACATTAAATAATCAGTAAATACTTAAGCTAGATATACAGGTTACATGTACAATTTGGGTAAATTTTCTTTAAAATTAAACATATTTATGTAATTACACTTTACAAAATTTCAAATATGAAATCTAAAATTCTTGTTTTCAAATTTCGATCTTAAAGTCGACGTAACACTTTTCAAGTAAAAACTCGTTACGGAAAAGAAAAGTAACATTAAAAAGCAATAAGTACATTAAGAATAGTTATAACGCTTAAACAAGATTATCATGATTTACTTAAAAAGTAAATAATGTCATCATGGTTCAGCGGCTTATATAATAATATCACCGTAGGAAATAAAGTCAGGTTTTCTGAAATTATGACAATTTTCGATATTTGCAAAATTTTACTAACCAAGTTTATACGATTCGTGAAGCGCAAAAAAAAGTGACTTTTCTTGTTGGGTGAACTGGTGCTCAGAGATTTTTACAAACCTGAACTTAAAAAAACTCTAGTTCCTGATTTGTTTTTAGTAGAACAAGTATTATGTAAGAAGAAAGGAAAAGATGGAAATTTATGCTTTACTTCATTTAATGGAAGGCATATGACTCCAAGTACAACAGTTGGTCAGACAACATTAGCAATTTTAAATGAAACTTTCTTACCGAGCAGGTATGATTTGTCTTTGCTGTATTACTGATAAAATTTCGACTATCTCGTTTCTTTATCCATCGTGGCCTGCCAAAGTACCTTGAGTCTCTTAATCAAGTCATTAGGCTTGTCGTAATATTTATAATCTCCCTTGCTCTAGTGACCCACTTTTTAACCATGCCCGTCCCTTTATTCTCAGATTTCATGTCTTCCTAAATTGGTGTGATGATCAATACGTACTTGATGATGTGATTTGACTTGGGTTTACGAGTAACAGGGTCATTGTTTTGATAAATGGCGTGAGTATTTTTTAACTTGCCCACGAATGCTGATTTAACATCCGGTGCATAGGAGGTTTCTTTCAAATCTTTAAAAACTAGCAAACTCCAAAGTCCGCGTCTTCCCATACACTTCCCCATTGACCACTGTGGCATTTTCAAAAAAATTAACCAATTTATGACCGAAGGTCAGCTCACCTTTTTTATGTCATACTGTACCCCGAATACTAGGTCATTCTGCTTTGGATTTTCGATAAACTTTATCTAGAAATGCTTAGCTGTTGGACTAATATTTTGACCATATTTTGACCATAACAAACTATCGAGGCACCTTAGAGTCGCTAAGTTAGGGAGTTCAGGAGGTGTAAAAAGGCTTGTCTAGCTTGTGTCGTGGAATATGTTGAGCGTGCGTTTAGGGCCGGTGCTCATAGTATAGGTTATCGCTCTCTTTCCGTGTGCTGGGATCTAACAATGTTGTGGGAGCATAGTGCCCAAACCATTGTTTTGATTCCAGCATGAGGCTAGAGCGAGATATCCTTTGTCTCACCCATTTTGAAGCTATCACTTCGACATGCATTGTAGAGTACAAGTGAGCGCGAGTGGAATACAATCATCATCATAACCATTAAAAACTTGTCGGTCGGTTTGTTGGTTTATATGTAATGTTTTCTCTTCCGGAAGTAGGTAGGCTAGAAATATGAGAAAGGTCTCAAAAGATAGGAAATTACTCCAGATATCGTTTAGGCGTTTTTTCTTAGTTCTAGGTAAAGGTTTTCCCCTCGAAAAAGCGAAAAAACCCGCTTGGATCATTGTTGAAACGAATTTTTCGAAGTTGATTGTTAGTTTCGGAATATCACATATTCCTGCTGAGAGGATGGTCGTCAATTGTTGTGCCATGTAGGCGGCGCATGGTCCAGTAGTGTTGTCGGTGGGATTATGGCTGGGAATCCGAATAGCTGTCATTCAAGAATGAGGCACGTGCAGCTTACTCATGGGACGACTGTTGGGAGTTGTATTTTGTATATTATTTCAAATTCAAACTGCCAATTTGGCCATAAATTTTAATGAATTACGTAAAGGTACGAAAATATGAAATGCTAAATGCAAATTAGGCCTACTTAAACAAACCATATTGAAAACAGAAAAGGGTGTTAGAAATATTTCTACATTTGCATTTGTAAAACATCGACATTCGATCAGTATGTCATTAGCTGATGCTCTACTCAATAGTCTAGCGTAATTGTGGTAAACACGCATATCAGGGTTTGATTTCGTGCTGTGTGTAGGCTGACTTGCATTAAAACGTCACGAAACGGTCGGTTAACCCTGTCAACAAACTTTTGTGTTAATGTTTGTTCAATGACGCATTATTATCTAATGATGTTTTACAACTATTTCGCCATTGGGGATGGGGTGACATAAATTAATGCACAAAAATGCTAAAGCACACAAAGCAGGAACGTAAAGTAAACAAATGAAACAAGACAACCTATGTACGGGTGGTATAAGATTTTATAGGGGTTTGGTGCTACTTACACGAATTGTAGGTGACTTGCGATTCCTAGTGTTCAGCTCTGGTGTTGCTTCTACATCTTACGCAGCACAATTTCTTTAAATAAAAAAATCTGTTCACGGTAGGGACCAGGTTACAAAATTTGAAGCATGACTTATTAACATAAACAAAGAAAAATGAAAGAGTAGGCCCAAGTCACGGTTTGTTTATGAACTGAAAAACGCGCAGTACAATGTTCATTATCATTTTGTGGTTTGAAATTCTCCGTCAGGAGCATAAATATTGAAACAAGAAATGTCCTCGAGCGCAGCAAGACGCGGCGGAATGAGCGAGCGACTCCGCTAGTGTTCCTTTAAGCCAGAAGAAAGTTTATGTAGAATATTATTTTGTTAAGATACAATGCTACATGCAACAAAAAGATAAATGTGTTAAATTTGAAGGAGGTTGAATGTTGTAATTAACATGAATTCTTGACGATTTTTTTGACATTTGAGGTGGTGGTGTTTTCAAAAATTGTTCCATTAAATTGATTATATTCGGTTGCTTTATTCATTTTTGTCATTTAATGGAAACCAAGGTTTGTAAAGCAGTGGTTGCAAGGTTGTGAGTAACGTGAATTGTTGAACGTTGTTTTTTTTAATCTATTATTTTTTTATTTGTTTCTGTAAATTGCTTACATTTGTATGTTTTCTTCCACTTTTCATTTAACACGAACGGGGCTGGAATCCACGTGGAGTTCTGGGATCCACGATCCCAGCCCTCCGTCGTGGATCCCAGCACTACTTGTCCTCATACAATGTTGTGATCCCGTCGTGCTGTCTTGTTATAAGAGGACTGATAACTTCAAATAGATTGTGAAGTTGTGTATTTGGTTTTAGAAGGAGTGTCGGTAGGAATTCACATTATCAGAGATTGAGCTGGAGGTGAATATTCGGTGAGACTGAAATTGAGAGGGGTTGACATTGTCTTCTCAGTAGGAGTAATAGCTTTGGAAGGGGACGGCGATAAACCCAATGCTTCTTAGTCATCTGCATCAGTTTCTTCCTCTTTGTACGCTTTAATTGGTTTAGTTTGCGTGTGCTGCACTAGAGTTTTTACACCACCGACCAATGTTGGTTTTATAGCGCCAACTGTCGGTTTCAGAGTGCTTACTAGTGGTTTAAAAAATTCTTGTCACAATTCTTCTTGCTCTCTGTCATGCAAACGTTGATTTAAAAACTTTATAGTTAAAAGTTTTTTGAGTTTTGCGATTCCTTGTTTTGTCTCCATTCTTTTGTTTAATAGGTAAAAACGAACGTTTTTAGCTCCCTTCGTTTAACGTTTTAATTCATAAAAACCTGTAAGGTTTTCCCAATATGTGCTACAGAACGTTTAAAGTCCGAAAATTTATGTCATGGCCAACGTGATTTTCGTAAACATGTTTCATATTTAAATCATCCACGGGAAAAAGGATTAATAAATTTGCGTTGTCTCTGACTACTTCTTTTGGAATTCTTGTGGGTGCAATAAAAAACATCAGCGTCTGATACCCTTGAGCAAAGAAACGTTCGAAAGCTTTCTGTTTGTCCAACGGCAATCGTCAAAAAGAATCAGGTTTCAAAATTTTGGGTACAGTTCTTCAGGCTGCACTAAATCTATTTGAAAATCGTGAAAGAATGTGACATCCCGTCCAATGGTTTCCTCAATTTCATAAAATATAGACTGCAAAACTTTGTACTTTGCTTAACATAAAGTGTTACTGTAAATAAATAACCGGTCGTAGTCAAGTCATCTTTCGTTACAATAAAATTAAACAATAAGTTAGTTTTTCTACAATTTCTTGCCCTTGAATTAGACATCTGATATATGAAGGTAGAAATGGATTATTTTATTACAGGTCCCAAGTAGTTAACCACGGACTGGGGAGGACCCATGTTGCTAAAACTATCGAAGTCGTGGATATCTTCCAAGTTTATGATTCCGTTTTCACCGGTAGGCCTAAGTTTTAAGGGAAGCATGTGTTTACTAAGTTTACCTCTAAATTTTGGAATTTTTTTACTCTAGCTAATTCGTTTAAATCAAAGTTCGTTAAAGGTTTATCAAAGTTGGGGCAATTTTTTTCTTTTTTTTTTCTTTGAGCCGAAACCTTCCACTTCATTGTGATGTCACTATAGTTCAGCCAGAACTTTTGCATCGTTTTCTACCTTTTTACGGCAGATACCGCCCCCGCAGTCTTACCCGCCAAGTCTCCAATGCCAGTTCAAATCGAATCTTTAAATGCCAATAGCGAAAAGCCGCCTTCTTTTTTTTTGCGATTTTATTTTGAGCACCATATCTTTTTTATTATTATTGTTATTATTTAATAAACAACTTCGACTTTGACTCTATTCATTTTCCTGTCACCAATGATCAGACCGTGACAGGCAGTGTTAGCTGGCACTGCTGCTCTAAACTTCAGTTTGAGTTGTACATCCACGATTCCTGATTGACGCCTCTCGGACTGTTTTGGATCAATCCAACACCACGATAGGGTAGATTTTCTTGAACCGAAGCAAGTCAACACTCACGTCGTAGGTGTCGTAGCACAGATGCCTAAATTGCTGAACCATTCTGTACAAGCCTATGTACTCTCTAGTGGCAAAATTAGCATTCAAATCGAGAAACGGATTATACTCGGAAATTATGTGAGCATGTGAGCATCTTCCATACTGCAGTGGTCGAACACGGACTGACTTTTATCTAAAGAGTCCTGTCAGTTAGTTTGAAAAGCTTAAACTATCCACCTAATGCCAGTGCTTAAATCACAAATCCATGGTCACTTCGTGGTCGATGAGATTGTAGAGTTTAAATTCTTGCTCGTCTGATACCATGACGTGGGGAACGAGCCAGGAAATGCTATTCAGGATGACTTTGCCATTGGATGCGGATGCTGAATTGAAGATGGCATTTGTATCGCTAGCTTGCATGCAGGTGAGCACGTGTTCAGTTCCACAGATTAGTTTACCATCGTAATTTTAAAAAAATCCCATGTGTTTCAATGGGTAAGCAAAGTTAAAGCTTCCCTCGGGAGTTGTTTCAACGATGATGGACGCTTGCTGCAGTTTGAGGCCGGGGTTGTTCGTTAGTTCAGCATCGACAGAAGCCATGCTATCCAGAGCCAGCACTGGCTGAATAAAGCTGGTTGCTCCGCCGAGCCATAAGTGAGCAGTCCCTTCATCAGAGTACCGAACCTCGGATAATTTAACTCGTAGATTTGTTTATCATCTAGATGGTATTTGATGTTAGAAAACAGGAACATGGGAGTATCAATAATAAGACTAGCTACATCAGCATCAGTGCAAGTTAAGTCATCATCCTTCATCAACCACCCTTCAATTAGGTTAATAATAATAATAATAATAAAAATAAATATTTTGTTGCAGGAGCTACGGGGAGGACAAGGATCGTGTGATCACTACCTGCCAACCCCACTAAAGGAACTGAAGTATGGATTTGGCTGGTAGTGAGACCACAGGGGAAGGTTGACAAAAATTGTTAAAAACGTCGTAAAATTTTGTTAAATTAAGTTGATTAAGATGACAACGAAAGGCATCCACACTCGCCAATGTAACAGTTGCTTCTGGAAGCGAATTTCAAGCCCCAATAACTCTCACCAAAAAGACGTGCTGTCTGCACTCCAAACGGAATTTGGGAATTTGCAGTTTGAAAGAGTGACCACATTCAGGTCGAAGACTGACAAATTTTCCCGAACTAATCCATGCAAATTTTTAAATGCCAAAACGAGATCCAACTTAAGTCGCTGCAGTTCAAGTGATTCAAGTTTTAGCTGCTGAATCCTCTCAGCATAAGTAAGATTCCGCATTCCAGGCAGCGATTTTGGATTTTAGCAACTTGCAGAAATAAGTCTTGGTTTTTGACGTGTAAGCGGATTTCGGAATTTACATTGTTGAGATTAGTGCCAACAATAGGGTTGTATTAGTGGTACGTGTAAGATTTAACCGAGGAATCGTACACCAATGTTCGTTGATTTTTAAGTTATCTTCTACTAAGCTTATTTTCTGGATGTTGTTATAAATTTGATGGAAGCTTTGTCTCTAGCCTTCAAACCTTTTGTTTTTTTATTACTAGAGTTAAAACTAAGAAATAGTCCTTTCCATTTTTTCCAAATACGAGCATTTTATCTTTTTTAAATTTTTTAGATGTCAAAATGAAGTTACTTGGTGAGCATCTCACCATTTAAATCCATCTGCTCGTTGGTCTGAGATATGAGCCAAACTCTCACATTTCTGATTAACCTGGAGGTAAATTAAATTATGAGGGGGCTCTATGATTTTCAAACCGGATGGTGAATTGGGATAAAAGATGTATAAAGTGGGCTAAGTGTCACTGCTTAGGTAAGAATTACCTATGATGTCGACGTGTACGGAAATTGTATATGACACTCATGTCAACAGTATTTTGCCTTTCACGACTTGTCACGTAGTTGCCCAAGTCAAACCCCAAAACTGGAGCCAACCTCTTGTTGCCTGAAAAGGATAAGCCGTAGTTCGGATCAGTAATTATCTAGTCTGTTCTTAAAGTGTTTAGATTCGGAGGGATTGTAATTGCTTCCTTGCTGTGCCAATTTGATTGTATCGCTGACTTGAGAAATTTATACAAATCTTTGATTTCGTAAACCCCGGGGGTGAATAACACTTTCTGCCAGGAAGTGCCAGCATCGGTTGTGTATTGAATTTCGGTATTTTTTGAGGTAATGTTATGCATGCTGTTATACGTATCCAAATTAAGCCGAGCCAATTCGGAATCTTTTTCTTGGTCCAAATGAACGTGAGTGTTTAGATTAATTTTCAAATCAGAATCTTTGCTGGAGGGAATATTAGAACAAGAATCCATGCTGTCTTTTATTTAAAGCAATCTACTTGGTAAGGAGGTAAAAACATGCAAAATCTGAAAGGACAAACCAATTCTCTGAGCTATCAAGTTGCCTGTGATATGAAACTCCTAAAGCTAGTTGCCATGATGAAACATTTCTCTCCCCTGAGACCCTTTTAATGTTGACAATTCGTTATTTTTACAATGTGAAAGCTCATAAAGCATTTTTAAGAGTGCCCAACCAATTTAATGTTGGCAATTCATCATTTTCGAAATGTGAAAGCTCCTATAGCATTTGAACTCCCGAGATCCTTTTAATGTTGCCATTTCGTCATTTTAACAATGGGAAAGTTCATAAAGCATTTGCAAGAGTACCCGAGCCTTTAATGTTGACAATTCACCATATTTCGTAATGTGAAAGCTCATATAGTATTTCCACATTGTGAAAGCTCATATAGTATTTCCACATTGTGAAAGCTCATATAGTATTTCCACAATGTGAAAGCTCATATAGTATTTCCACATTGCCATAGCTCATAAAAATTTTCTCCTCGAGACCCTCTAATTGTGCCAATTCGTCATTTTCAGGAGTGCAGTTAATGGTTCGTCATTATCATGCGAAAGCTCAAAAAACATTTGCACGACCCCTCCAGTTTTGAGACCCCCAAAATGTTGTCAATTCGTAATTCTTACACTTCGAAGCATTTGGAATTATCACAATATGAAAGCTTAATAAAGAGCATTTGCACGACCCCTTGGATTTCGTCACTTCTGGTCACATGTCTTCTGGTGTGACCATCACACGTGGAGGAAGCGTAAGGACACTTAGGTAGCATAAAGACACTGAGGTAGGAAAAGGACACATTTAGGTAGCAAAAGGACCCTTCCCCATGAATGACCATGACCTCCTTCCCACTTGGAGGTGGAAACATTTAGCTATCATAAGTACTCGGATAGCAAAAGGACATTATTAGGTACCAAAAGCACAGAGGTAGCAAAAGGACGCATTTTGGTAGCAAAAGGTCCTCCCCTGGATGACCTTGACCGGAACCTTTGACCTGACCTTGACCCTTGGGGTGGGCTGTTTGTCTGTTTCTGCCAAATCGTAAGTGCCCCTACTATCTTTCTTGAGTTTCTTTATTTTCAGTCTTTAATTCTTTGAAGTTTTTCTTCATTTGTTCATACTACTTGTTAATAAAATCTAGACTTTTAAGGATTTGCTCATTTATTTTGACATGTTTTCTTCTTTTTCTTCCATCTGTTTTAATCTTTCCTTCAAATCATTGTTAGCTTCAGTTCGGCCATTGTTCTCTTGTGTAAATAAGTCAACCGGTTTTCTTGTAGCTCCATGCGCCCTAGAATTTTTTCTTTTGTTGCAAGTATGTGTTTATTCGTTAATTCTTTTAACTCTTTATGATCGGAATAAATTTAAGAGGGAATGTTGTACTTCTTGCGTCATAGCACAATCATTTTCAAACTAAAGTTAGAATTTGTCGTCACTCGGTTAAAAATAAACATTGTAGCACAACAGATAATAGAATAGTCTTTACAATGACGCATTGGGTCCGAGTCAGTTCCTATTTTGACGTGTTTCACACAGAATTTATTCACAACCCGGAAGGAATGTCCTATTCTAATTTTTAATGTGTACATAACCCGTCGTGATACCACATAGTATTCGTAACACCAACTGGAGAAAGGCAACAATTCGATATTTTACATGATAATCAGGGTTTAGTATTTGAATGGGAGCAGGAAATTGTATGTGAACTACTAAGAGAAGACTAACGAAAACCAACCTCTTTTTTTTTCTGTTTCTCTTTGTAGCCATATTTAAGTATTTTATGGTATCTTTCATCAAACTCCCCCACCCCCCACAAATTCGGTTGGCTTACTGTTAACCGCCCTACCTTATGTAAAACACACGATCGCTCCATTGAACAGCAAAACAAAACAATGCAACTTTCTGTGTAATATTTACAAAAACGAAGAAATTCCGGTAGATAAGCAATACGCGCTTTCCTCGCCATGCGGCACGAGTTTCCAACTCTCGCCGTCGGGCGGCGATGAAGATGAGCGAACCTAACCCCGTTAGATACTTCCCTGCCACGCACTGGCTGGTCATGTGATTAGTCAAGCAGACGGCTGCTGCAGACAGCTTCGAAGCAACTCTGAAAGGATTGAGGAAGAGTGGAAAGAGACTAATATTTCGGACCAGCAGTTGTGCGCGGCAAGTAAAAGCATAGCAAATCCAACAATTCAATGTTTTTGGCGTTAGTTAAAATTGTTGTTCGTTTTTTTTAATTGACAGTAATTTGTAGGTTAAAAAATAAAGTCAGTTAAATGCTATTAACCTGTTTGATCTACCTATTTTACAGCTGAAAATTCGAGCAGTACGGAAAACTTAATTTCGTAATTAGTTAGTGAAACAACGTATTATGTCAGGCTGAGCAACAATTTCATGATACGGATATGAAGAAAACTGCTGCTTTATTTCCCTTGGCTTTGCAAACGCTGCCTGCCTGCTGCAAGCCAACACACGGTCTCCCGCATGTAAACAGCTCTATCATCTAACCGTCAGTACGTCAAAAAGGGAAGCTTGCGATTTGGCGATTTCTTTCGCATACTTACCAAACGTGTTCCCCTTTAGATGGAAAAAAAATAAAATTGGTCGTCCGTCGGTCCGGTGACTTTAAAGCAGGGGTGCACGTGAACTATTAGTACGAACGGTGCACGCCGCAAAGACTGACATCGCACAGAATTGGCACAAGCTGATGCTTTATCGTTAGAGATATGGCCTCACCAAGCCATTAGCACATATTCCTGTGTAGTTTTAGCCCTAACTTAAACGACTTAATAGCTAAACGCGAAAATTCAAACCTCATCCCGCCAGAAAAGTGGCGGCAGAGCTGTCACGTCTACTACAGATTAGAAAGTTGGATATAGCATCCAATGTCTTCCAGTGTTACGCGGAGCTCTAGCGGTAGTTGCGGCGGGGCGTCGGACGAACGTCTAACTGGAAAATCGTCTAATGGGATAACTGTCTAAAATCAGCCTAAAAAAAATCTGGAAAAGCATCTAAACGGAATATCGTATAATGGATAAACGTCTAACTGGATTAGCATCTAATTGCGGTTTCTGATGTTATATGTATAGCCGCAGCGAGCGCGGAAGCGCGAGCGAGGCAGGGATATTAGACGATTTTCCATTATACGAATTTCCAGTCAGACGCTTTTCCATTATACGAATTTCCCGTTAGATGATATTCCGTTATACTGTTTTCCGTTATACGTTCTTCCAATTATGCGATTTTCCAGTTAGACGATTATCCCTCGCCCCGTTGCGGCTACTAATACTTCTCACAATGCTTTTGCCGGCAAAGCAGCACGAAGGTAAAAACATTATCAGAGGTATTAGTAGCCACAACGTCCGCTAGGACCCCGCGTGGATCTGAAAGAAGTAACGTGCTATATCTATCAGGCTATCTTTCTAATCTTTGATCTTGCCTCTTCCAAGCCGGTCAGCCGGATGTGAGAATAGCAATATTAGCTACCAGATAAAAGTAGCCTGATTGGCGTTACATTTTAATAATTCACTCATTTTTAACTGGAAACCTCGAATAAATTTTAGCGGTAATATATTTTATTTAGCAAAATACAATAATATATCAAAGTTATGTCATCAATTAAAAAAAAAACTTTTTCGCCTTAAAATTGTGGTATTACATATATTTGATATCTGCAAGGTGCACCAATGATTTAAGTGTCCAAGAATGATTGTACCAGTTCCCCCCACCATTTTGTTTCAAATATTTATAGGAGCGTGGCATATCATAATTACGGATTGTTGATGGGAAAGTTAATTTCTTTTTAATGCTGTTATTAGTTGTACTGGCAATGTGTCAGTGCACCCACGATAAGCAAAAATAATTGACGATAAAACTTTTTTATAATTAAATAGACAAAATTGCTGTAAATAATATAAAGAAAAATGGGGCCGGTGGCTCTTGCCATCCTGTAGCTAAGCTGCTAAGTTTCACATTAT
Organism: Lithobius niger; assembly: GCA_023313725.1. NCBI lineage: Eukaryota > Metazoa > Arthropoda > Chilopoda > Lithobiomorpha > Lithobiidae > Lithobius > Lithobius niger. The sequence continues at coordinate 25,037 of JAHWFP010087037.1, forward strand.
GGAAGTAGTGTGTTGGTGTAACACTGAGGACATTCATTGCGTGTTAATTAGTTGAGCTACATTAACGGCGTCTTCGGCATGGTTTCGCCCCTACTACAATAATTTTGGACCACTGGCTCAGCAAGGCTACGCCAAGCTACATTGCTGGTGTGTCACTGGCTTAGCAAGGCTACGCCAAGCTACATTGCTGGTGTGTCACTGGCTCAGCAAGGCTACGCCAAGCTACATTGCTGGTGTGTCGTGTACTGTGTGTCGTCGTGTACTATTAGTTTTCAAAAGGCCAATATTTCTAAAAGAAGCATTTATTTATAACACACACCTACCTAAGGCAGGATTACATGTTGCATTTACATGTCGTCCGAAATTTTAATAAAGCAAAAAAAATTGAATTGCACTTTAAAATTACCCCAAGTAGAGTTTTTAAAAGTGCACAACTAGATTACTAGAATTTACAACTAGTTTTTTTTAAGTTTACATAGGACTTTTGGCTTAGTGATAAACAATATACAAAATACATGCATAACAAGGCCACTTAAAAGAAAAGTTGGTTCTCGGGCCTTTTTCTCATGAAAGCAGTGCAGGGAGGCGGAATTTTACTTTTTTTTATTTCTTGGCCTTTACTTTTCCGTACATTTTTGGGAATTATTTTTTTATTTTGGGGGAAAAAGAACACTGCCTAGTAATTCTGCTTACCCCTTGTCCATAGAGTTATTTAACGGCAAGAATGGTAATTTAATATTTTCATTTCTCAATAAGGACCACTTTTGATCTGTACCTTTTGTTTTCGCCGCGTCGTTTCTGTTTATTTCACGCCAAAAAAATAGTGCGAGCGGGGACTGAGACCCAACATATCTTTTTTTAATGGCTCAAAGGTTAGTTTTTATTTACATATAAGTATATTTTAAAATAAAATAGCAGCACCAATTATAAAACAGCATTGTAGGTAGATCACCCCAATTCAAGTTTGCAATATGGGAATCAGAGTAGGATGGATATTCCTGTAGGCGAGGCTACTCCCACAAAATGAAGTAAAACAATTTTAACGAACACGGAACACAGTTGGTCGAGAAAAATTTTGTGAAACAAGACATTTCAACATCCAAGCTTCCTAAGTATTATGCAAATACTAGTATTAAATAACGTTATCCAGAAGTGATGAAACAGGTTGTGGTGTTTCGCGTATCATTTCAAAGAGCTGCAGTAAAAGAAAAAATAACATGAAATAATTCCCATGTTTTATCACCTAAGGTACTTGGGTCCAACGATTTAGTTTATTAAAAGAAAAAAAATTGTGATATAACACGCAACTTTCTACTGAATAAATCCTAATTTGCACCAAAAACTTACTTTTAAATACAAATACCAACAATTCACGTAAATGGTATGCTCAGCAGTTGTTTTGTTCACGTAGACAGCCCTCACAGATGCATAATTTAAGGTCAATATTATAGCAAGAGTACGAGCCAAATTCAGTGCAGTGCATGTTTTGCATGGCATGCCATCTTTTTTCCTTTCCTGCTGCAAATGATGAGCTTGACTACAGAACCATTAAGTCTAAATCATCAGTACCAGCAATTTGGCCAAACTAAGGATGCACCGAATATTCAGCACTTATTCAGTATTCAGTTTATTAGAAAATCCAAGTACTCGGTATTTGGCCAAATAATGTTAAAACTGCTGAATACTCGGCTGAATACTGTCATTTTTTCTGAAATTTTGTCCTCTGTAGTCGACATTAGCTGCGTTAAACTGGGGCTAGAGTGGTTGATTAGTTACTAAAAGGAATGAAGGGGTTAAAAACTGGTTAATTCGGTATGACAAGCTTGTTATTCTTCTTGAGCAAATGAAAATAAAACTATTTATAATTTGTGTAATTTTAAGAATGGCCAACTAGCCAATAAATTGAGAACAAGGTTTTAAGCTGGTGGGGTGGGAGAGTGGGTTGATGCTTCCCCCCTCCCCACCCATATGCTCACCCAGGGAGCCTACAACTGTGACAAGACGGGCACTACATACTTGCAACCATACAAGATTAATACATGCCACATGAAACGTTATCATTAGACTACACCTCACCTCGTAAATTGGGCACAATTTGAGAGCTTTCCTTATGGAAAATTGTCATGACAATGCAATGAAAACAAATACTGACTATTCCGTGGTAAATTGGTGCGATGACTTGTCATGATTTATTATGATGTATCATGATTTCACTTCTTTGAAGGGCCGAACCTTTCGGAACTTGGTCACCTCTTTTACCAGTTTTGGTTTTTGATATGATAAATCATTACTACCATTCATGATAAATCATAATAAACCATGACAAGTCATTTCCCCAATTCATTATGGAGTAGTCTTGATTTTTTTTTATTGCAATGTCACAGCGTGCAGGGAGGGAAGCTTTCATTTTTTGAGGTGGCAGAGTATTTGGTATTCGGCTGATTCTTTGGTATTCAGCAGTATGCAGCCTCGTATTAGGTATTCAGCGCATCCCTGGAGAAAACATTAGTATTCCAGTTTTCAGGACCATGGGCTAGACATTCGGTACCAATCAAGGTGGCAAAATATTACCAATACCCACGACACATCTTGTAAAATTTTAGTGTGATAACCTTTGGTACAGAGCAGCTGAATGGTTCAAATTGGGGGTCAAAAAATCAAAATTTACAATTTTTTCCCATTTGGTCTGTCATTCAAAAAGCGTCATTGCTACCAAAAAAGGTTAAAATAAAAGTTTTTTGCAGTGTTGTAATCTACAATGTAGTATCCATTCCTTTTTTCACACTCTTGTGGTTTCGAGAAAGTTGGTCAATTTGGGTCATTTTCGGTTATTTTGACCATAATTGCCAATAGGTATCTCAATTTATCAACCTACAAATATAAACTACGGTTGTGTCGTTTCCGATTCATGTGTATGACTCAATTTGATTCATTAGAAGTGTAGAAATGTCTTTTTTTGCATCATAAATAACTAAAAGAATCTACCACTGTTAGGTACCGAGCTATACCCATCATAGTATGGGCTGGTATCAAATGCACCATTCAATTTTTTGCTCATTTTCGACTTTCAGCTGCTGTTGAGACATTTCTAATTTTGGTGGACGACTCCATTTAGGTTAATTCAAAAGGCTGGAATGTTTTCTTGGCAGTAAGGGTAATAGAGTCTATGGGAACGAGGTACGCCTATTTTACTAGGGGCTGGTATCACAATGCACCATTCGATTTTGTGCTAATTTTTCACTTTCAGTTGCTGTTGTGACTACCCAAACAGTGATGTGGACTATTTCACTTACCCTTGTTGGAGGGAGACACTCTAATCTTTCAAGTGAATCAAATTATTGAACTCATCCTCTTGAATAGAAACGACGCAACAGCAACTGAAGGTTGTAATTCGCCAAATTAAGATATCTATAGGCATTAAATAAGCCAGATAAGGCCGAAACTTGCCCAAAATAACCATACTCCTCTGATGGAAAAAATATTTAGGACTAACATCTTAATTACGTTATTGCAAACAACTATCTCAACCGTAGCTATAACGGTTAGTTAATAACATGCCAAAATAGCAAAATCGACTAGTTTTGATACATTTTGATTACCATTTTTCTCCAACCTGAACGAAATATAGAAAAAAAGTTTAGGACCAACATTTTAGATTATATTATTGCATACAACTTTTATCTCAACCATTCTTTTGTAGCAATAACGGTTATTGAATAATCAGTCAGAATGTCAAAAATTCTGTATTTTTTTACCTTTTGACCCATTAAGCTGCTCCGTGACAAAGGTTGATCACACCATGAGTTGTTAAATATTATATGATGTATCGTGTGGTATAGGTTCAATTTTGCAACTTTTCTGGTACCAATAAGCTAAATTTCACTGTTTGGGCCATGGACTAATAAAAAGTGCAGCGCCATTTTGTAAAGGTTTAATACTTGTAACATTATTTCTATCTTTAAGCTTTTAATCAAGAAATAAGCAATGTTGTCTTAAAGTCTTGGGTTGTACTTAATACAGCCTACTTGAATTGCAAACCAAACTGACGTTCTGAATGACCATTAAATATTGTCTTTCATAATAATTCATCCATTGTTTTATTCTTCTTGCTTTGGTTTTGATGTTCGTCTTGCCATTTCATTTTTCAGTTCGTCAAGGCTCAGATTTTTTAGCTGTTCATATTCAGTTTTTCCTTCAGTAAGCAAACTTATTTGCCGAGATCGTACCACCCCAGTGGTCATGAGCCAACTTGTTATATGAACGTGGACATCTTTTATACTTTTCGAGGAGTTCTCGCCGTTTCATGCTCTTCAAAGGCTGAATCCCATTTATTCGTAAGATTAAAGTATACCGTCTTTGCCAGATCATTCTTCTTCTCTAATGCTGAAACAAAAAATGAAAACTTGTAATACAAATAGTACAAACTAGGAAGGTAAAAAAAATAGTGGTAATGCCAAAACTTCCATACATTTTGAAAAACGTTTCTCAATTTAACATACAAAGCAGAGTCATATGTTTTTTTTTGTCATACCGTCTATAGCCCTGCAAAAGAAAAAAAATAATAAAAATTCATTAAATGTTAAGTTTGGCGACCACTTTTGAAGTGTTAACTGGGAACAAATTGCGGTAAGGTACACACACATACAAAAACATAGTACCAAGAAAACCAAGGTTCTGTGACGTCGCAAGCTTAAAGCAGCGTTAAAATGAAGATTTAGTCGACTTTGGTGCGTGTAATAGTATTGATGTAATTAAGGGCAAAGGTTATGAAGTTTGTTCTTTAAGCATCTTTGTGCTGTACTTAAAGAATTATGGACTCTTGTTTAATTAAAAAAATTTAATATCCTCTCCACACGAACCGGATTGTCTTACTAGTCCAAGTTCACCTTCCCGATAATGTTTGTAGCATGATTACTACCCCCCCCCCCTTCCACCCCAACCCGGGCCGAGACAGAACTTTTGAAGTTTCGTTTACAGGATAGTTTGAACTTTTTTGCATGCGTGCGTTTTCGCCTAGTAAGTAAGCGTGATTAATCTACCAACACTTTCGGGAGAAATTTTACGCAATATTAACAAAAATGCGAGAGCAACTCAACTCCCGAGCAGCCATAGATTCGAAAGTTAACTAGATAATAGCATTTTACTTCTTCCAGTGTTACGTGGGGCCCTAGCGGTAGTTGCGGCTACTAATATTTCTGATAATGCTTTGCCTGCGTGCTGCTTCGAAGGCAAAAGGCATTAGCAGAGGCATTAGTGGCCGCACCTGCCACTAGGGGCCCACGTAGCACTGGAAGTAGTAAGAGGTGTGACGCGAGCAGCAAACATACAGCGACTTCACTTGAGATTATAAAGTTAACGAGGTGTCACCTCTTACCACTTCCAAGCATACGCAGAACAAAACAAATGTGTCACTTTTGTGTCACTTACCGTCTTATTGGCCACTCTGTCGACTTCGTAGTTTCGGCGTGAGTCGTGTCCCGGCAACGGCGATCCTATCTCATGCAATGAAGTATAGCCTCGACCCGGCTGACGCAGCGCTCGAAAGTAAATTGCGCGTTATAAATTTGATTGAAGATCCGACAGTAATTGAACTAGTAAATTATTTATTATAGTATTATTTAATTTGAACCTTGGTTACATTGACATTGTCACATTTGTTTACATTGTCACATTTGTTTACAGTCAATGCTGTTGGAGAGTATAAGCTTCCAGAGATTCTATATATTGATAGGCTAGCGTAACCGAGTCGTGTTAAAATTTGAATGCCCAAGGAACTTCGGTTTTTTAAATCACGTAGCACAAATTTTGCAGAGATATACTGTAATTCTTGCGTCACATTTTTTCAGCATGTTCAAGTTTACAATATAAACTGCATGGCTTATGCTCCCATGCAGGTCTGCAACTGCCGGCCACCAGATGACGCCACTTTCGTTAAATCGGATGCGTCGCGCATTGTGTGTATTGCTTTCTTTTCAAGAACAACTGATTGTTCTTTTTTTTACTGCTGAGTTGGTTGGCTATCTATCAGAATAAACAATTAGACTTATCCAACCCATCCCTCATGCAGTATGTCGGGCATTTATTTTTCATACCTGGCAGACAGAGGGTCTGACGTTCAACATCATTCTATCAATGATACGAATAAGTACACTAAAAATAAACTTAATAATGTAAAATTGTGCTATTTTACTACGCTTTTAAATACATAAAACCAAACCAATAATAATAAAAAAGGAAAATTAGGTCTTATTCGTATATTTGTTTGTTTGCTTGTTTTCCATGTGATTATTTTATGTTTTTTAATTGCTAAAACATCTTTAAAAATCAGAGAGCGTGTGGAGATTTGTATCAAAATACATGCTACATTGTTCCACCCTGCGACCCATATTATAATAGCCCGTATCTTGTTGGAGAAAATTAATCTTGTTACCAAATTAATACAAAATGTTGAAGTGTTTTCACTGGTGCCTACCTCCGTATTTGTGTGCAATGGTGGATGGTAGGCAGAATACGAACGAACAAATACTGTGTCTAAATTACCATCACGTTTGTGGAAGGGTTTAATAAGGCCATTTACGAACCTGTGCCAAACAACTCTCTATTATTTTTGGGCGGCTTGGCCTACGAAATTAAACCTCACCTAATCACTGATGCTTTCCTTAAATGAGATCATCATAGAAACATAATGTAAATACGTATAATGCAATATTTGTACCCGAAGTACTGCGCATTGTTTCACTGAATACACATTATTACTATTATTTAGAAATTGTAGGGATGTAATGCCCATTCAGACTTTAGGAGTACAGCTCAGTGTTGGCTCTTAATTATTACTTAACGTTTATAAAGCCGCAATGAGCAAGCCTTAAATATATTTGTTCAGCCACTGCAGAGTGAGTACATCTGAAGAATGAGATTCAGAGGTGATATATTCGAAATTCCGATCACAATGCATAATAACGATGTCTAAACAGAAAGTAAGACTATTTTCCAGTTCTTGCCCTATTAGCGATAAAAGTGTAAAACCACACTTTAAAAAGACTTTGTTGACCTGTAGTAATTTACGAAATATTGTGTTTCTGTGTGGTCCAAATATTTTAACAGGAAATGTTCCTCTAAACTAACTGTCAGATAACTAAACTTCGGAGATATAATAAAATTTTGTTTGCCATATCTAAAAACAATTTGTTCTAGACAAAAGAAGGCTAAAAATATCTTCATACTTCAATTCGCTGGTTTTTTTCCCTTATTGTCTCCCCTACTAGAAACTTTAGTGGGACCAGTATTAAACAGTTTGGGGGTTATTTGCTAGAAACAAATACGGAAAAAACTTATAAAACTTATAAAGCTTGTTCCAATGAACGCTAACGAAACGTTGCCATCTACTTCATAATTTCCATCCTATTAACAAAGTGAACTGTTAAGTCGCGCTGTGCTAGCCCGATAACGAGTCTGGATGAAGCTTGCATGACCTCTCTAACAATCAGACGAGTGATTGGGAGAAAGCCAAGTTGTACACGCAAAATCTACAACGATATTTTGAAAGTAAAACAAATTATGAAGACGAGCCCTTAAAGGTGCTCATGACATCCCTCATAGGGGGCCCCGGAGCCCAAGGGGCAGCGGTTCCCAGTGAGCGTGGTAGTGGTGAGCTGTACCAGTAGCGTTCCCAACGACGTCGCTACAAACTGCAGTAAGTAGTTCTACGGATGAAACTGGTCCTCACGTGGAAGTTTACACAACCCATCGTCCAAGCTTCTCACCTAAAAAAACGTTCCTTTAATATACAGGGTGCCAAACAATGATAGCCTCCCCCTCCCTAGAGTAAACTAAGTGTGGTAGGAAAAAAATGAAATTACCCATAGGTAGGCCATTATATTGTGGGTTTAAACTCACAGGCTCAATATTCAGTGTTCACTCCATTGGCGTCGTGAACAGCTTGAAGATGAGCAGGTTAGGAAGCCAAAAGTGACTCAAAACGATCCGTATTGAATTCCATTTTCTAAGTGTGTGTGAAAATTTTGGATCCATCTTGACGGAAAATGTTTAAAAAATAATGATTTCTGAACCTCTAGCAACTCGATTTAGTCGTACTAAGATGGAGGAGCACATCAATGCTGTGCTTCAGGAAAGGAGGTCAACGCAGATGCAGATTGCGTTGCAGTGCAGCATCTTCCAGGGGTAGCCGTCGTGTGGTTTTTATTTTAATAGCTCCCCTCACAGGGTGCACATGGACTTATGGTTGGGTTTAAAATGCGCATG
>JAHWFP010087038.1:162-13508 GCA_023313725.1 Lithobius niger
AAACAGCATATAGAAACTGAAATTCCAGTAAAAACAACATACAGGTTTAGGCAGGATTTTATTTGACTGAACACATACAGCAAGCTAACTGTAGATACTAAATATTACAAAATGATACCTTCTGTCAAATCAATGGAATGACAAGATTGCGCAATTGTGATACAATCTAGCCAGAAGACTAACAGTAGTAGTGCAAGTAGTAGACTCCTCCAAAGCTTACAATACCTGTACAGCAGCACTGCTAAGTTGAACTTGCAAAGAAAAACAGTAAAAAGGCATCAGAAAAAAACACCAAAACCGTCCAGTTCTTTACCGATGGATTTCTTTTGAGTGCACAAAAATAGCTAAGCAGTAACCAGCTGTTGGAACATTTTACCCCTATTTTTTTCCAAAAAAAAAAAGTAATAAACTTTTTTGGTAGACCAACAGCTTCAAAAACTATCACTATGGTACACAAATATATTAATAATAATAATGTGCTGAATAAATATCCTCCCTCCGAAATTATGTCAACTGGCTAAAATGGCATAGCACTGACATGTTTTAACATTTTGTCTATAAAAGACCACTCTCTTCTGTTTATTATCTTTAATTATACGCAAAGCTCCAAAAAAGTTTACATCTAAGGTGAAATTGAAATGTGTGGACAGGCTGGAGAGGCAAAAGGGGAAAATTCAGCCACTCATCGCAACACAAACATGATCCTTATATGTTTAAACCTCGACTACTTACATTCGTAACATCTAACTGCGACAAATAAGAAAAAAATACCTATTTATTTTCCCCAACGATGTTACTGTATGTAAGAACTGCCGTTATCCAACCTTCATGCAACTTGAGGAATGTCGGTTGCTTTTTTTTTCTTTTTTATCTATTAGTCATAGACAACAACACAAAAGTTCAAAATAGACCTTACAGTTTGCCATTCTGGCTGGCCACACTACAGAAAACCAACATAAAGAAATGGTACTGTGAGATGGACTAACTACTGTGGTAATTAAATCTTTATCAGTCGACACATAAACGAATTAAAAAGATTTCTATAAATTATCCGTTATCGTCGTTATCACTGTCCCAACAAAACATGTTCACACAATCACAGATGCCAGCAGCTAATTTCCTGGGAGAAATCACCATCAGCTTACATCAATCACACCTTGATTGCACCATAAACTTGGTTTGCTAAAGTTTTTAACAGCAAAGAAAACCTTCGAGGGGGGAAGGGAGAGGGGGTATAGAAAAGCCACACGCTCCGTGAGCAGAAGGTCTGTACAACACCTATGGTTGGCCGCTCAGCAGTTCACACATTTAAGTCAAAAACTGTGTTCACGCAGCGTGTGGATTCAAATGCTAAATCATGTTTAAAATTTTAGTGACTTCCAGGAAGTTTTAATAGTGTCGCAGACGGTCAAAAACAAAAGGAGTTGACCATCTCCCATTTATTATCATTAGCCTATAATTCTTTTTTTCCTCTTATTTTACTTTGTAAAATTGTTGCTTCAATTATATTCAGCAGCAACCAGACCCTTGCTGCTTCACTGGGGTGGTGGAATTGATCTTGACGGCCGGTGAAGTATTGACAGAAGATGGAGGACCCATGCGATTCTTGATTTCTGCCGCCATCGTCATGAAGGCCTGCTCCACGTTGGTGGCATTTTTCGCACTAGTTTCCAGAAATGGAATCCCAAGTTGATCAGCATATTCCTATACAAAAAAAAAGAAGACTAACTGGAAAATCGCACAATTAGAAGAATGCTGGCCATTGTACCATGATACAAACACCCTCGACGCCCCACATGGCACCCCTTGGGTTATTTTTTAATAAAGAAAATTATTGCAGTGTTTTAGGTTGATTTTCTGTGACTATTCCTTTCAGTCGCAAAACCACTTCACTCTCCACCTTGCGTTTTCAACCCCTTTCGTAACCCGAACTTCCTTGTATAAAATGATTCGCACTACATGATGGCCCAAGGCTGCACGCATCCTAAAAAAGGTTAGCCATTATCAATATGCGGGGAAAAACTCCTTTAAAAAAAATATTTCAATTCAATACCAGAAGCCACCAGCAGGTAACATAATGATCATTTCTAGTTAATGTCATACCACAGATGCTGTACAGGAAGGAACGCTTCTAGCCTACATCCTACAAAACAGGTGACCAACATGTAAGATAATCATTCATTACACTGATGCAGTGCAGGTATATAGTTTAGCTCGAATTAAAGACAACATAGAAGATTATACACTGAATACACTGAAAGCAAAACTTTTGTTTTTAAAGAACTACATAATTTGTCATTAATGAAGCCGCCTCCGCCTACCTTCATAATCAGGGGCGTCAGCACGTGGGGTTTTCCAATGTTTGGTTAAGTGACATGCTACAATTTTGAGCCTCGTTAACAAAATGTGTTACTGAAAACATTAAAATGCTGGGTGCAACGGGACGATTTTTGTTTCTATTGCCTAACCAAAAATGTACATTGCCTATATTTTTAGCATTCTAGTCCTCGAATGCTTTTCCCTAGAGAAGTAACTTATAGGCCTATGCCAGCTAGCTCGGTATACCAGTGCACACACGCGACACTCAACACTCCTATAAAAGTGTTTAGGCGTACATTTAATTCAGCTCCCGTTCCTCTCAAAGCGTCAGGTGGAGACTTAAGGAGGCAGGGTGAATTTAAGGTAATCAGACGTTTTATCACCTGTTCACAGCAGAAACGCCAACATGAGGCATAAGCTTCCAACGTACAAGAGTCGGGAGTCAAAAAGCCCAAAATACCAGGTGCAGCAGGTTAATTTTGGTTTCTATTGCTTTTATGAAAATATATATTACCCGATTTTTAGCATTCTCCTTCTAACTTTGCTGTGCAATCTAGAGTTTAAAGTTCTTCATTCGTCCAGCACTGCTACCCTCTGCGCATGCGCAGCCTCCGCTATATAAACTGAAGACATCAGCCGTTGCTACATCTTTCGTTCCTTTAAGTGCCCCAGTGGCGACACAGAGGGGAGGACGGTGGGCGAAAGGTAATATTTTCATAAAAGGGCAATAGAAACCAAAATTAACCAGCTACACCTGGTATTTTGGGTTTTCTACGTGCCATGAATATATCCATTACCTGATTTTCAGCATTCCACAGACCTCGTCAAAGGTGGCGGGCACCACAAGACGGAGCCTCCTAGGGTAGCACGAAAGACACGTCCCCCAGAAAGACAAGTCTTAGCGAACGATCGGAGTTGCAGGTTGGTGGAGACGTTGTCACTTAAGGGGGTTATAGTACTCGCTTGTCAGCCACAAAGAGACCGATGCGGTATAGTCTATCAGCATGGGACGACATATCTCGTAGGTAATGAGATGTGAACAGAGTCGGGTTTCTCCTTGAAGCGGCCTCCATTATGTCGATAAGGAGGACGTTACTGTGGTGGGCCCAGGAACGAAATAGCCCTTAGTTCATGGGCAGTGACTCAGATGGCCTGGTCGAGCTCCTTGTAGGCATCCAGGATTACAGGCTTTATCCAGAATGGTGACAACCATACATGCGGTCATCTCGCCTGTCGCCGAAGCGAAAGGGAGAAAGAGCTGGGATTGACCGCGTCACAGGGGCTTGGATCTCTGTAAGTAGAAACAAATGGCTTGAACGGGGAAAGAGCTCTCTTGGGTTCGTCGCCAATGATCGACGATCGTAGAAAGAGCCGAAAAGCGGTTGCGGTTTGAACGTTCGCAGGGCTTCTGGGACTTGGCTCGGGAGTACGATTGAGGGGTGAAGGTGACCTCGGAAAATCCTAATATAAAAAACAGTCCGCAGCAGTAGCCAAGAGGGCCTGTACCTCGCTACAGCGGAGGCATGCTGCCAAGGCAACCAGGAAGACCGTCTTACGGTTCAGAGAGGACCTGTACCTCGCTACGGCGGAGGCATGCAGCCAACGCAATCAGGAAGACCGTCCGATGGCTGAGGTGACAAAATGACAAGCGTTCGCAAGGTGCCAAAAGCCAAGGACACGAGGACTATGGATAAGAACCAGTCTGAAAAAAGGCGGCGAACCACCGGCCAGTTTAGCTCGAAGAACCCCTGACGAGAGTGGAGAAGCGGAAATCATCCAGAAGAGCTGAACAGCCGGCCGCAGGGAAGACTGAGCAGTAGAAAAGTATAGTGGATCCACGAAGGAACTCGTCGAAAAAATCGTCCAGGAAGCGCAAAAATTGTGCTAAAGAGGGACCAACAGGATTGACCTGCCGTGGGATAGACTAATGAAGCCAGCATTGCCAATGGCCATCATAGATCTGTTAGTGGACGACCGGACGGCCTTGAAGGCAATGCGAGAGGCCTGTTCTGAAGGAATGTCTGCTGCCTCAAGTAATCGGATGATAGCAACCATGCGTGCAACTGGAGCGACCGGAGGCGGCGGTGGAGCACGGCCCCCCTCTGCTGCAGCAATAGGTCCAGTGCGTCCGGGAGACAGCGAGGTGAGTCGACTGAGGCTGAGTAGGAGTGGAAACCAGGCGGCCGACGACCAGTTGGGCGCAATGAGGATGAAAAGGCCCGGGGACCGGGAGATCTTGCAGAGATCAATGGAAGCAGTTTGGGTGGCGGGAACTAGTAACCGAAGAGGTGACTCCATCCAGGGTTAAGGCGTCCACTGCCCAAGCACGGTCGTCGGGAACCGGGTTGACGAAGTGGGGAAGTCTGGGATTGAGCCTCGTGGCAAAGAGGTCAGGGACAGGGAGCTCGCAATCACGTTGCGGTTGACCGGAATATGAACTGGCAGCAGGGTCGTCCCTAGGCGCCATACGGTCGCCGACATGAATGTTTCACCCTTGAAGGGAGGCATCGGAGAAGATGACAACGTCTGGAGGGGGCTCATGTTGAGGCACCATCATCATGATATAATGATGTCCATCCATGACAGTAGGGTGAAGAAGGGAAAGGTTTGTGGAAGAGTGTGGTTCGGGTGAGCCTTGAACGGCCGGCAGGTCGGACCATTTGCCGATGCGGAAGTGATGGAGGGGTTGGACCATCTATCTGCCGTAACGGAGCGCTACGGAGTCCAACGAGCCGATGAGGGAGTTGAACTCGGGTAGAGTGTAGGTTGGCGACCGAAGGAAGGTCCGAAAGTTGACTCCGAAATGATGCAGAAGTTTCAGAATAAAGTCTCGGTCGGAGATTAACTGGGGTTTGTCCTGATGAGGAAGGATCCAGTCATCTAAATATGCATCGACGCGCACCTGGTGTTGAAGAAAAGCGAATACCGCTTTCAGGACCAGTGCGAATATGCACGGGGTCTCGTTGAGACCGAACGAAAGGCAGAGGAACTCGTAGACTGTACCGTCGTCAGAAAACGGAACAAGTGTCGAACGAAGGCGTGAAGCGGGATGTGAAGGAAGGCGTCTTCAAGATCTCTGGAGACAGTCTGGTAGGAGTGAGTGTCGTATGGTTTCGACGGTCGCCATTTGGAAATGGGGGTTCTTGATGAACTGGTTTAACGGTCGAAGATTGAATAAGAGTCTGAGATTGCCGGTAGAAACCTGGCTGTTCAGGATTGGGAACAGCCTGTACAGCACACTTTGCTGGGAGAGCCGAAATCTCGGCCATAAGGAAGTTGGTAGTTGTTGTCGCCTCGGTTCAAGGGGCATATTTGATCCTTTTGAGCTCAAGTGGATAATAGCGCAAAATTATTTCCTAAATTAACGTGATACTACAGTATACAGTAGACCGCAGTTTTCAGAACCGACCGTCCTGCAAAAACTTAATACTGTGCAACACAACACCTTCAAACATTCCAAATAAAACAACGCTTTTAAAATGGAGCCCGAACACGCCAACGCAGGCTGCCAGGAGGGAAGCGACGTCAATGTAAGCATGCACATTCATCGGCATTTGTCGTCTTGGGAACGAGCCCGGGGACAGGCAGCAGCGTTGAGTGGCGAGTCCATAACACATAGTGTGATACTATACAAGTCCATGGACTATACCAAAACGACATTAAGATGACGGAGAAAGAAATGTCGACCAGCTATGAACATCTTGAACAAGTCGTTGAAATTTGAAAGAAAAAAAAAAAGAGCCACCGACCAACTCTCAAAATCACTCTTTGGAGCAACAACAGCCAGCTTCTTACAAAACGGCACACATGTGCAAAAAAAAAAAAAACTCCACTGCTGCGCACATTTTGGTACTGCCAAAACAAAAAACACACAACACTCAATAGAGCTGTAATACAGCATCCTAAAGGCAAAACGAAGAGTTAAAGAGTTCAACGAATTACTTTAATCCTTGCTTGTACATATTACGTAGATGTTCCTAATGTAAACTTACTTTTTCACCTTTCGTTCAAAACGGGACGGAAAGCCGAAGGCTCAAGTCAAGTAAACACAGATGCAAACCTATTTACGTTGCCTTTTGGAATTATATGTCAGACTACCTGAGCGGGGAATCGAACCCACGACCGTTGGAACCCGAGTCAGAGTTCCTACCGCTGCACCACACTGACACGGCCAAAAAGAAAACATCCATAGGCAGCATTTAACACGTGCAACTACTGCTGAGCCGTGTCAGTATGCCTCAGTGGTAGGACCTCGGCCTCTGGGTCCAAAGGTCGTGAGTTCAATTTCCCGCTCAGGTAGATAAGTCCAAAAGGTAACGTAAATAGGTTTGCATCTGTATTTCATTTAAAACATGTCAGTTCAATGGAAGTGACATCTTGAACACAACTGAGGGATTGTGGGATCGAACTAGCAACAGCTCGCAAAAGGAGGTTGATTTTTACGGATTTTTACGGTTGATTTTTACGTTGTGAGCATGCGCGAGGCACAGTTTATCGACTGATTCTGGATGGATTATTGACTGACTCTGGATAGAGCCATCAATCGCGTTTTAAGGTGTTATTTCCCATATTAAGACACTTTTGAAACATTGAGTTTTCTGTGCATTGAAGATACTGAATGTCTTCAGATGCGTGTTGATGGTTCGTACACATGTGGGTCGTTTTCGAAGAACCTCTTATTCACAGCGGCACCTCTTGATAGGAGGAGTAATTTTGAAACGTGTTTGACTGAGCTGCGCTTAGCTTACTTCTAACAATGGGTGGCACCAGCATTAGTTAAATTTTCATGAACGCAAAACGTCGCTAAACTTGTGTCAGCTTATCTCAAGCACAATCAATTGGTTTTAAAACATCGTGCCGCTATAGGACCGGGCCTCTTGGTCTACTTGAATACGTACCTGTTGTCGAGACTTATCTTCCCAGTCGGAGCCAAAAATTGAAGTGGTGTTGTGATCTCCATAAGCGTCGAAGGAGGTTCGAAGCGGCCAGATTGGTTTGAGATGCAGAGGTTAGGGATCTCGGAAGTGAGGTCGTGGAGAAGTCTGGAGTTGGTTCCCCCTTCTTTCCTTGTAGGCCAGTACTGTCGTTTTGTCTGCTTGTACTTGGATCGCTTGGTTTTTGATATTTGGGAGGAAGTGTTGCAGGGCTAGATGGATTGCTCGAAGTTCGAGGAAGTTAGTGTGGTTCGAATTGTGTTTCTGCCAAGTGCACGAGATTTCTTGGTTGTTTAGGTGGGCTCCCCAGCTGTAGTCTGAGGCGTCGGTGAACCGCAGTTGATTGGGGTTGGGTTCGTGAAGAGGAACCATCTTGGTTAAGTTCGTTACGTCTGCCCACCAGAAGCTTTCTCGGGGAAAATCTTCGTGGAAGGGCCATTGCTGGTCTTGGTTGAGTTGGGGGTTTGACCAATTGTCGATCCGGTGGTGGTGGAAGGATCTTACCATCCAACGGCCGTTAGGTATTAGATTTGCCATCGAGTCAGTCTTCCCGATGAGGGAGTTTAGTTCCCGGAGAGAGAAGGATTTTTGGTTTTGGAAGTGATGAATGCGACTTAGGTCTTGGACTCTTTCTAGTGATGCAGAAATCGTTGCTGATGACAGATTGAATGAGGTGCCTAGGAATGTGAAGATCTGTTCTGGAGTGCGGCGCGATTTGGAATAGTTTACGCCGAAACCTAGTTGGTTTAGTAGCAGAATTGTCTGGTCCCGGTTTTGTTCGAGGCGAAGGGGGTCTTGGTTGTGGAGGGCCCAGTCGTCGAGGTATGCGCTGGCTTGGATTTGTTGTTGGTGTAGGTGAGCGAGGATCGGTTTTAGAACTATGGTGAAAATTCTTGGTGCTGCGCACAAACCGAAAGGCAGACAACGGAATTCGTAGACCTGACGGTCGTAGATGAACCGGAAGAATTTTGTTGAGGACGGGTGAAGTAGTACATGAAGGACGCTTTCTCTAGGTCTATGGAGATCATCCAGTCATCTTGTTTGAAGGACTGTCGGATGGTTTCTAGTGTTTCCATCTTGAAGTGGGGGTTGTCGATGTATTTGTTTAATGGTTTCATGTTGAACATGAGCCGTTGGCCTCCCGATTTCTTCGGCCGGGTGAAAATCGAACTGTAAAACCCCGGGTCTGGGTTGTGGCGTTTGACGACTGCTTTCTTCGTGAGAAGAAGTGCAATTTTGGCCGAAAGGGATTCTGTGACTGGTGATGAGAAGTTCTTCGGAGAGGTGTTTGTTAGTGGTGGGTCCGATAGGAACGTTGGACGAAAGCCCTCCTTGATTGATAGAATTCGGTATTGCGAGTTAGTCTTTTCCAGGCCGGGTAAAAATGGCGGAGTCTTGCACCGACCGGGAAGCAGGAGAGCTGGGAGCAGTCAGTGTTTGTAGTGAGAACTACGGCCGCCGGGGGATGAATAGCAGTTGTGGCAGTCTGGGGTTGCGGCCCGCTTTTGCTGGCTCCGTTGGTTCGGGCGGCATTGAGCCTGCTGGTCTGGCGGAATGGGCTGGTTCTTGTGAGTTTTCGTTGGAGTTTTCGTTGAGTGTTGAGTGGAGGAAGTTGACGGTTTATTCCAGTCCTCGGATGAAATGCGTGGAGTTGGGTGTTTATTGGATTTGTATGGACGAAAGGATGACTTGTCTTGACGAAAGGGTTTCTGCGTGAAATGTCAAGGTGGGGCGCAAGGGTCGGGATCAGACCGCGGAAGAGGGTGTCAGACTCTTAGCTGTTGATTCCGAAGTAGATGTTTCGTTGATTCGTTAAGATTACTTGCAGATTTGAGAGCCGATTCCCTTAAAATCAAGGTGTTATACAAAGTCCGTGTGGCCCAATTCAAGGAGTGGTACGTGGCAAAGCTTGCCTTTTGGAAGAGTTGGGATATGAGGGACGAAAGGTCGCAAATCTCTTCAGGGCTCGCGTCGGCCGAAAGTTTCTCGCATAATGTATTTGCTGCGCTGCCGTGTCGAGTACGTCAGCTTGGGAGGGGGCTCGTAGGCTCATGCTTAAGCATTTGTCGTTATCGTAAATGACAAAGGAAGGTACATCAATTCGTTTTGTGATAGTCAAGGCTGTGCCAAAATCTAGTTTGACCTCGCTGCAAAGAACTCTCATTTCTTGTACGTGTCAAAGTTTTTTGGGTTGGTGGCGCCATCACTGAAGGGGCGGAAAGAGCTTGACTCGCGGCCGGGCCGAGGCGCTGGGGGTTGTGTGTCCAATTGTAAGGGTTCTTATTTGCCCGGTAAGGAACCGCCATTGCGGAGAAGACAAGTTAGGGCTAAAGTTCACTTTACCACAATTTTCTAAAAGCTCTGAATTCTGTTAGTACTTACCCTACACTCTTATTATATGGTCTCCTTTTTTTTGTGGAAGGCGCGGAACACAGTTTAAACCCCATCTGTACTTTACCACAATCCGTACATTTATACGGTGTTCGATTTCGCTCGCGGGGCTGTGCACGGAAGCCCCGCTCATGCCCCCGCGCTCTTGCCCCCAGCTGATATTTTTTCCCGTAAACAGTTCAGATAAGTGGGTTGTTATTGTCAGTTTAGTTTTGTTTTGTTGTTATTGTCGGTTAGGTTAGGCAGGTACCGGCTTCTGTTTGGCGTTTCACTTGACGGACTTTGGCCCAGTTGATGCTTTCCTGCACGGCGCCGTCTGCCTCGAAAAAAAACAAGCCATTTTGCGTCTTTTTTTTTTTCGCCTTAAACCTCCTTTCCGCACCTTAGAATCAACTTTAATCTGCCTTACGACGACAATAAGGCAAGTCTTTTTTTTTCCCTAAAATTTGGGGGTTTGTGGTAAACTAGATTTGTGCCCAAGTTAGTAGAGTTGTCGATTGGCCTAGAAGGCTGCGAGGCTTGGCATCTTTATCGCAAAGGGCAAATCCAAAGCCGGTTTTGAGGCCTCTATTGATGACTGGAGCGTTGGCGGACTGAGGCGGTTTGTACAAAAAGCAGTCCGGCAGTCTGTTCCACTGCTTTGAGTACTGATGCAAGAGGGATTGTTGGGTCATCGGTGTAGTCGTCCGGAAAGTGGACGTGCTTAGCAGCCGCCGGGGGCGCTGGTGGCGGGTGTTGCGTTTTGATGGCAGGCGGCGCCGTGGTCGTGGCCGAGGGCTGCTGGTTTACGTTTCTTTGCCGTGGATGGGGGAGTGTCGCTTGCGGCTGTCGTAGCTCATGGTAGACGCAAACCATTCTTGCATATTGGCCCGGCGAATGGACAAGGAGCAAGATGGGGGATGCATAGGGGTCGTTTTAGCGTTTTGACAAAGACTGAGTCGACCAGGATGTGCACTTCACTGCAGGTGACGCTGTGGTTTCTGCGAGAAGATTTGGACGAAAGGTCGAGTGGAGTGTTTGTGGAAGGGAGGTGGTTCAACCCGGCTGAAGCTTGACGTATTTGCGTTTAGACTCATCGAAATGTTCTTTGGCTAAGCGAAGGCTTTCTTCTAAGGCTGGAAGGTCGGGAGGGGAAACAAGTCCGTTGGCTGTCTTGAAGCAGTGAATCATTTTTGTCATAGGTGTCCCGGTCTAGGCCGGTTGCCCAGCGGTCGCCATGGACGAAAGGCAGGTGAGCAGGTGAAAGAACAGCATCCGAAGCCGGAGCGATGGGCTCGGTCACGTCGAGAGCAGAGGCATCTTCGGCGGCGGCCATCTTGTGGACGTAAAATGTGCTACTATTTCACTAAAATAGTAACATTCACTGTTGTCACTACTCTAGCCAGGTCCGCTTGCTGTTGGACAATCGCCCAGGAATTGTACTAGAGAATGGGACGTCCTTTCTCTCAGGGTTGAATCCCAGCATGTGTAGTCAGAGCGTGGTTTCATCCAACAGGCCTCTACGCAAGGTGTTATAGGAAGGTACCTGTTGGACTATGTAACTAAGCCCGAACGAGATGAACGGCGTTTTGCTCTAGCTTCTTGACCCAGTAGGTAGCGATTAATACCAAGAAGGTCCGTGGTCGGCTACCAGTTATTGTTTTCCACCGTATATGTTACAGAATGGAGAAGCCCCATTGTATAGATAATAAAAGTAGAAACTGCTTGGGTGTTTAAATTTTATTCTTCTGTTGTTGCACTCTGTCACTTGGGGAGGTACGTTGGGTTAGGGTCGCCTCGGTGCTCGAAAAACCCCAAAAGATTTCTGGCAGTTCCGCGTCGGTTAGGAGGGATCGGACGAGTCTTGATCGAAAGGTGACAGCGTTCAGACAGGCTGTTCTGTTGCGGTGTGTAAGCAGTGGTGCAGGAGTGTATTGCCCCATTAGCCGCCAAGAAGTCTTGGAGGCAGACGATGGCCAGTTTCACAAACGGGTAATTTCGCGAATCAACACATCAGGTATCAGCGAATTCGTGGAGAGAGCATGGGAAAAGGCATGGAGAGTTCCGACGTCGAGCACCACAAAAAAGAATTTCGATCCATTGAAAGCAGCATCACGACTAAGGAGGCATTCATCAGCGCTCCAAACTCGTAGATGATCGGGTAACACCCGGGATAGCAGGGTGGCTGGTGTGCAGAAACTTGGACTTTATACAAACATTGCAATCCCTCAGGGGGTTTCCGGTAAGTTAAGGGGTAATCGGAGTATCTTTCTGGACCATACGACAAAGGCGATCATAAGAGGTATGCCCCATACGATGGTGCAACATATGGACATCTAAGATGCCGAATGCTGGCCAGGAAATATGACTGTAAAGGCTGCGCTGGCTGTTTGTGGGGGAGTTGGCATATTCTGTGCACAAGGGGACCCATTATAAGGTGGACACTCATTTAAAATGACAGTAGTTGATTCCTTAACTTCTGGGGGACGTGGGGTTATGAGCTCTAATGAGATTTCTTCGGATTCGTGCTGGGAATTTTCTATGGGATTCTGAATGAATATTGGGTTGAGGTTTGCCAAGTAACAATGGGTTAACATCTAGATGCATGGGGGACCCAGTTGGATAAAAATGTGTAACATTTGGGTTACAATTTTTTTTTAGTACAGAATTATCCGTACTTTCAATGCACATATCAGGTTGGGTTTCGTGTAATTGTTTACGTAGTGATTTGAGGCAAGGAATAGGGGGTTTAATTTGGGAGTTTAGAGGCAGGCCATATACTATATTTGTTTTGCCTTGTAAGTTAGCCTCTTAACTCACGAAATACGGTTTGTCCATCCAAATCATAGGTCGTATCTATTTCTAGAGGGATGTGAAAAAGGGTTGGCGACGCTCGCCAAACATTAAGTGAGGGGGGCGTTTTGTGCCCTCACATATACACCTCTATTTTCTTAAGTTGGAATTTAAACCTCCGTTCAGCATGCGGGAAGCAGAGAGCAAATTTTTTTATGCTGTTGGCAACTCGACGACGTTGCACAGTATAGTGGAGTGAGCTAGAGGTTTGCCTCTAGGGTCAAATCCTCTCACTTGGATATCACCAATTAGTACTCCATACGCGCAAACACCGTCGGATGCTAACAGCATTTTAACCCTAGGGCATTTATCCCTATCTATAGTTTTGTAACAATGTTTTAGTAGTGTTACCGAAGATCCAGAATCATGAAAAAATGTTTGCTTGTTTGTATGCATGTCTTCACTATCATTACTTATTGCTAAAGAGTTTGATACAACCTGATCTAGACACACGCTAGTGTGTCGCCGCCAAGTAACAGTAGATTATCCCATTGTAGACATCCGATTGTTAAAAATTGATTGTTAATGATAAAAAAGCGGCTCACTAGCAGACATGTGTGTTAACTGTAAGCAACTGAAAGCATATTTTGGCATGTTTAGGATAAATCCCAATGCGACAGAAATGTTTCAAATTGTGGAAAATGTAAGGGCAAGGGTCAGAGATTAAGAAAAACTAAAATTTAAAGGATGAGTGTCCACTAATCATAGAGAAAAAGATGCATCAATAACGTTGTTTTTATGTTACTGTCTAGCTAGCTAGCTCTTCCCATGTTAAATCCCATAGACTTTTTGCTCATGGCTAGCGCAAAATTGCGAAGACCTACGTACCTGAATTTTTGCACACGGATGCATGGTGATCTGAGGATGGTC
>JAHWFP010087040.1:0-10906 GCA_023313725.1 Lithobius niger
GCAGGTTGCAAATGTGCTTATTTATGTTGGTTGAATTTGTGTTGTGTACGGTAGTTTTGCAAAGTATGTCACGTGGTAGAGCAGTGGTTGTGTGGAGCACGGAAAAAGTGTTAGATTATCAAAAAAAAAGTGTGGGTTATCGAAAAGGTGTGGGTTATCAAAATTAACCCACGGTCACGTGTGTGGGTTTTCAGATTAACCGTATATAACGGCTACACTTTTAGCATGGGGATGTGTTGGCGTGACGTCACCACCGTGCATTAAGTATTAAAAACAGTGTTTATAGCTCACCAAAAGAATGAAAATCATGCCACAAAAGTTTTTAGCCTCTTCAATAGCTACTTTCAGTCCATTACCCTTGAGCTTCAGTCCGTTATCCGTGAGCTTTCTTTACATAATTACGCACCATGCACTCTAAAACATAAAAAAAAAAAAACAAATTCCGCATAGGTAAAAAGACTCTTTCATGCGTGACTCACTGGATGACCTTGACTGAAAGCACTAACAATATGTATCCACTTTGCCCCATCTTTATACGTATTATCCACTTTGCCCCATCTTTATACGTATTATCCACTTTGCTCCATTGTGTACCTTCATCCTGTTTTACTTCGTCCTTGAACTATGCTTAAATTTTCAAACTAAATTATAGCACTACTTTATTCTGCATGAATTTTTCTTCAAAATGACACCATAATTATCTTTCAGTGACGAATAGTTTCGAAGATATCGCACGTTTCCCTCGCTGATGATTTTTTTTTTCAATCTGCATTGAAAGCTGAAAGACGTGCCACACGCTAATCCCTCTAGTGTCAAAATACAAACCTAACGTGACGTCACTAATAAAGTAGTGCTGCAGCTAAAAAAAAAAATCAACAGCGCTCTAGTAGCGGTTTTTTTTTTTTTTTTTTTGTAAAGTCCATTATCCCCTTTGCCCCGCATATCCACTTTGCCCCGGCTTCCCCTAGGCCTTTTGAAATACTCTCAGCTTAAAAATAATTGTAACTGAAAATGACTTCAGAAGTGAAGTGAAGGGCCCCGGTAGTGCATTCGTGCTTATGTCGATTGTTGCGTAGAAAAGATTGTGTGTCGTGGATAGTTTGTCCCTCTATCTGCCCAGAGATGATCTTAACAGCTGCGAAGGACGTTAGTTCTGGGGGCAAGGTAACCTTTTGGTTATATCGACTGTCTCATGCACAAGTGGGGGAAGGGGGGGGGAGGGTCCCTGGCTCGAACCTAACCTCAGCCACCCCTGCAATGCCTCGTGCTCATGTCGATTGTGGCATGTAAAGATCCTACGAATTTCCGATTAGAATTATCTAGCAAAATTGTCCCTCTCGTCTACTGGCTTCATCTGAGAGTGCGAAAAACCTACAAAGTTCTTGAGTTCTACTTCCCACTTTTTATAACTGGAAAGGTTTGCACGCATCATTTTACGTTTCATTTGTCCTTTAACTGATGTGTTCCCGTATGGCTCACCTCGCAAGACGGGAAAAAAGTAGCTCACCTCGCAAGACGGAAAAAAAGTGGCTCACCTCGCAAGACGGAAAAAAAGTGGCTCGCCTCACAAGACGGAAAAAAAGTGGCTCATCTCGCAAGATGGAAAAAAAGGGGCTCGCCTCGCAAGACGGAAAAAAAGTGGCTCATCTTGCAAGACAGAAAAAAAGTGACTCGCCTCGCAAGACGGAAAAAAGTGGCTCGCCTCGCAAGACGGAAAAAAATTGGCTCACCTCGCAAGACAGAAAAAAAGTGGCTCGCCTCGCAAGACGAAAAAAGAGTGGCTCGCCTCGCAAGACGGAAAAAAAGTGGCTTGCCTCGCAAGACGGAAAAAAAGAGGCTCGCCCCGCAAGACGGAAAAAAGGTGGCTCACCTCGGAAGACGGAAAAAAGGTAGCTCATCTCGCAAGACAGAAAAAAGGTGGCTCACTTCGCAAGACGGAAAAAAGGTGGCTCACCTCGCAAGACGGAAAAAAAGTGGCTCGCCTTGCAAGACGGAAAAAAAGTGGTTCACCTCGCAAGACGGAAAAAAAGTGGCTCGCCTCGCAAGATGGAAAAAAAGTGGCTCATCTCGCAAGACGGAAAAAAAGTGGCTCGCCTCGCAGGACGGAAAAAAAGTCGCTCACCTCGCAAGACAGAAAAAAAGTGGCTCGCCTCGCAAGACGGAAAAAAAGTGGCTCGCCTCGCAAGACGGAAAAAAAGTGGCTCGCCTCGCAAGACGGAAAAAAAGTGGCTCTCCTCGCAAGACGGAAAAAAAAGTGGCTCGCCTCGCAAAAGGGAAAAAAAAAGTGGCTCACCTCACAAGACGGAAAAAAGGTGGCTCACCTCGCAAGACGGAAAAAAAGTGGCTCATCTCGCAAGACGGAAAAAAGTGACTCACCTCGCAAGATGGAGAAAAGTGGCTCGCCTCGCAAGACGGAAAAAAAAGTGGCTCGCCTCGCAAGATGGAAAATAAGTGGTTCACCTCGCAAGACGGAAAAAAAAAGTTAAGTCAAAACACGCCATTTCACGATCGAATGGTGGAACTTGTAAAAATAAAAAGAATTCGGTTTTTTTTTCGTGTCTTGGTATAGGTTATCATTTTTTGCTATTAAACTCAAGTGTCTAAGCGCAGTTAATTTATATACATTGTATTTTTTTTAACTATTATTTTTAAAAGGCAAAAATTCAATCTCAAGAAACGCAAATTTTAGATAGGTGAAAAAAAAAACTTTATTTCAGGCAGATGCTAACAACGGCATCTGGTGAAAAAAAAATAGTACGAACCGTAAGTGGAAATATCGTAGAATAGGTCGATATCGAATCGGCATCGATATCGGTGGGAATGGGTAAAGGTGTCACCTGTCAGTCCAGAATTTTGACGGCCCTTGACAAAAACTATAGTAAAAAATTTAGTATTAAATAGGAATACAGAAAATAAAAATAAATTTGTGATACCATTTTTGGGGAAATAGTTAGACATTGTTTCCGTAAATTTCCAAAACGGTACAGAAGCTACGCATGGGGAGGGTAGGGGCACATGGGGCACGCCCCCCCCCCCCCTCTCCACTCTCTCCAAAAGAAAGTCTGGCACCCCCATGTTGTAGGCTAAACTTGTTTTTAGTGATTTTTTTGTATGGTATCAAATGTCTTATTTAAAAATGTCCTGTAGGCCCAAAATTTACAATCTCAAAATTCGAGAAAAAAAAGGCTGCTGAAGATGTTGAAAAGTTGCTCCGTTGCCCCTTCTCCCCCCCCCCCCCCCCCCAAAAAAAAAAAGTTGCTGAAATGTTGCGCTGTGGTCCCAAAAAATAATCTAAAATGTGTGCTTATAACGCTTCTCAATTTTTACACAATCACAAAATTCAGTTTGTTGCTGGCTTGCATTCATACAATTTTTACAAATTTTTGGAAATGACACAGGAACTGCAAAACCATTTCAAATTGACATTATTAACAAAAATAAATAAATAAGTAAAAAATTATGGTGCAGTCCTAAATAACCAGTACTACAACATTGGTATTAATTAACATTAGTAAAGTTTAAAATATCAACACAAAAATAATAGTGTTGAATTTCAACTCCTCCACCCCCCCCCCCCCCAGCTGGTTATTCAAAGGTTTTTTGGTAGCACAGAGCGTATGCCACTGAAACTGCTGTATGGAAGAACATCCCCTAGTCAATACGTTTTTTTTTTTAATTAGTTGTTTGACGAACGGAACAATTTCACCCCAGTGAATGGTCACATCCTCCGTCCACTTTAGCTTATTTTCTTGTCGAAATCGCCTGTCCATTTTGAAAACCTCCTGCTGCAAGAATGATAAATGACCCTTCCAACTGATAATGAGGACCCTGTGGAATCAGCAGACACTCTTTCTCCGGGTTTCTCAACTCCCCCCCCCCCCCCCGACTCATCATCCCCACCTCGCCCGTGCTTCCTAAATAGGGCTCTCAACCCCGACATGGAAATCTAGAGGGAATTAATGTGTGACTGTTTGAACAATAAAGGACTTATCTTCAGATCTGACGCGTGTTTCTGATTTGATCTTGACGCCATCCCGTCAATAACGTGTTTTTATTTTCGGTCGACAACGTTGCATGTGTTTTTTTTAACGCGTGTGATGGTGGCACGTGTGTATGATCAATCGTTTTGGGGGGTTATTATTTATTAAGTCGATTGAACAACCGGTACAATTTAGCTCCCCCGAAACTGAAAACTTAGCTTGTAGTCTGGCGCAATTAGCACTTTAGGTCGAAAAATTTCCCATAAAGATGAAACTTGGCAGATATGCCCAGAAATACTCCCCGAGTAACATACTAAAAGTCCCCGAAAATCCCACTGGAGCTTTCGCCGCTATTTTGAAAAAAATGGCCGCTGCCGGCTGCCAAATTGTATATTTTCTGAAATATCGCACGAACTATCACTCCTACCGAAAATTTTACAGGAAAATAAATTAAAGATAACATAAATATCTACAAGAAAGGTCCCTATGATGTTTTCATAAAAACCAACCGTTTTTTTTTTTGCAATTTACTGGTTTACTGAAAACGTGATGAATTTTGAAGAAAGGGCCTCTGCCTCTGTCGTGGGGTGGGGTGGCTGAACAAAGTTTCACATCCGGCAACCAGTTTGTCCCTTTGGTTTCAGTTAGTACTTGGGTAGAAGATTCTAAAAACCCCGGGACACAATTTTTCATCCCCCCCCCCCAAAAAAAAAACTTTTTAATCGTCAACAAATCAAGCATAATGTGAAGCAAAAATGTACAAAAGTGATATACATCTTTTACGTAAATGCAACCCTTGAACCCCAAAATCGTTTTTAAAGTATATCATCCTTCATTTACGCGAAAGCTCCTTTTTTCAGTTGGTTGTTATGCTGATTTTCATATTCGAAGTGTTCTTGCGAGTAATCTAAAGCCTGAAATGGCATGCTTAGGATTTTTTGAAAGATGGGGATATATTCTTTCCATCAATCTCAACCGAAATTGTTTTGCTTAGATAGGGATCGTCCTACGCCCATTTAAAGGTGTGAAGAGGTAATGGCGTAGCGGAGAAAACGTATGGTGATTTTCGAATTCAAAGTACTCTTGTGAGCCCTCTAATAGCCCAAAATGGAAATGCTTAGGACTTTATAAACGGTGGGGACCTATTCCTTCCACCAATCCTAACCGAAATTGTTTAGCGTAGATACAAATACAAATATGACCATTACAATGGCACTTTGAAATTGAAACTAGCCGCTATACCAATTACAGTTACGCCTTAAAATAGTCGTAGGACGGTCCCTATCTAACCTAAACAATTTCAGTTAGAAATAAAAGTCAGCCCCTGACTCGCAATGAAAGAACCACGGTAGACATCCAGCAAAGAGTAAAATTGTCAGCATTTTATTCCTGCCTTGATCACCTATTAAATGAATACACAATGAGATGATGCTCCCCATAAAACATAAAAAAGCTTATCGAACTTGTACTTACTACACACATTCTCAGAAAAATCAAAAAAACACAACATAAAAACAAAATCTGCACCAAACGTGGCAGTCATCACGTCTCCATCTTGAGCAGTGTCAACAAATCTACAGTTGCATCATGGGAAATGTTTTAGAGATTTTGTACCCTTTTACATGTTGGGGAAATGATAAATTGTGTTGAGAATTCGACATTGGTTTGCTGTGATGGTAACGCTTCAAGATTTACCCTGATTTTATCAATCTTCTCGAAATAAATGATTTAAGTACTGCTAACATCAACCACGTGATGCCCTTCACTGTGCTTTGCTACTGCGTATTTATGACTATTTTTTAGCTATTGCATTAGCATGGTCAATTTTTCGGAGAGCTAATGGCCTTTGGCACTGACCAACATAAAGGCCCTTACATGTGGTGCAAGAAATGCCGTATACTACAAGAGAAGAAATGTCGCCTGTAAGTGAAAGTCAAAAGGCCCGTACATGGAGGTGAAGATACCACCTCCGGAATGAGCATTTCGGACAAGGTCCGCGAACACCCGTTCATGGAAAAATCGCCATCACACGAAGACTAAGAAAAATAACGCTTTACATACCACTGTACACGAATATATGACGCTCTTTGGAAAAGAGATGAATAGTAAAGCCTTTATGAAGAAGTTGAATAACACAATGGAAAACTGAGAAAAATAAAACAGCGAAAAGGCGCATTCGACTACTGCCGCGGGAAAAAATTATGTTGGAAGTTACGAATGCAGGTGTCAATTCAGCTCCTTCTCAGATCACCACTTAACAATATTTTTTTTTCAGAATCACTGGTCATTACGCCCTTAGGTACTAGGGACCCTCATAAAAACGAAATCGTAAAAAAAAAAACTATACATTTGGCAAATACACCACTCAGTACACAGACTGCAAATGAAGGTTCAACTGAGAAAAGTGAGACTCTTGCAAAAAAGTTGTTCCAGAATATAGATGCATTTTGCTGGAAGCAAATCCTTCAAGTTTGAAGCAACTACTTCGTTTTAAGAATACGAAACATGTAAGGGCCTTTTACTTCACTTTTCTTATGAATACAATCCGAAGCAAATTGCTTCATTTTTTGAAAGTAAAAGGTAATGCTTCGTTTTTATAAATATGGCCTATTGCTAACGTTCGGGGAGCCTAGGGTGGAAAAGGGATTGTGAAACACAACATGGAAAGAGCACGCGTAGATATTAACACTGACGATATCCAGTGTTAATAATGGTCGGCCTAGTGTGTCTCTGTTAAAATTTCAACTTTGACCCCTTATAACTCCGTCAAAAATGAACATTTTAAAACCAAATTTGGAATCGAGCCTCGACTAGTCATTGTAGTCAAAGCCTGTCTACAGACCAAAAATTTTAAAATTTGGTCCAGCCGAATCGGAGATCCAGAGAGGGGCCAAATAGACAACTTCTTGGTCTTTAGGTTGTTGTTGTTCTGGGGATGTATCTTTCGTCTGTCCTCTCTACAGGTCAAACTATATCACCTAAAATCGTGGGAATAGGCTCAAATAGTAGCTTCCTATGTGAACATGTGCCTTTTCAAGGTTATTTTAGTGTATTCTGAAACAGTATTTAGAAACAAGCCATCACGTGCTAACTGAAACAATTCTGTTTTACTGTTTCAAAAAATCAAATTCTCCTTACTGTAATCAAGTTCTCCCAACGAACATTTTTTCTAGCAATTTCAGGGTGGCACTGGAAAACCGGGAAAATTCAGGGAATTTATCAAGTCTGGAAAATTCAGGAAAAAATCAGGGATTTTGATAAATATATATACTAAAAGTCAAGGAATTTGAACAATTTCCCGAAAGTCTCTTTCATCTACTAAGAATAGCTAATTCGTACATATTTTTTTTACTTCTAAAACTTTCACTCTTTTTTCAATTCAAACTTCGTGTCCTTTTTTTTAATTTCTGATAAAGTGAAAACTCCTTAGGCCTCAGTAAAGTGGGCCTGAGTGCGTTTCTAGTTTTGTTCAAATTATGGCCTTTTCCTACTCTTTACCAATATCAGTTAGGGCAGTGCAATTTTTGATTTAGCAAAGCAGTGTGATATAATTATTGCGATTTGAGTGAAATGTGAAAAAAAAAAACATTTGATTAGTTCTGTTCTGTACCTTTTCTCTACCCCCAAAAAAAAATCAGGGAAAAGTGTCAGTATTGATCTGGAAAACATGGAAAAATCAGTGAATTTCATCAAGAGCTTTTGAACGCCACCTTGAATTTAGAATTCCGCCACTCTTGGTAAGGGCGCGTTTATGCAGCGACTCGCCTTTGCATTCTCGCAGCTAGAACTCAATCGTGACGGCAAAGGTGACATTGCCATGGTAACGACGCTAAATGGATTAGCTAAACCCGACATCGTTTGAATAAATACTTGCAGTCTTATAATCCGTGCCAGTAATATAAAGAATTCATCATGACGAAACAATTTTCCCAAACGCCTTTGAACTCACGTTATTTTCCGTTTTCGTTGCGAGGCGGCAGACATAAAACCGCCGCCATGTTGGAATTTGAGGTGATTTCTAGCTTCTAGTTGCCAGAATGCAAAAGCGAGTCGTTGCATAAACGAGCCCTAATTCAGTTTAGCGAAAAATAATTTTGCGAAACTTAAGTGTGTTACGTAGCATTTCATCATACTCCTCCTCCCCCCCTCGACCCCTCCGCCATCATGTAACAGATGATATCACATTTGCTTAAACCTCTCCCCCCCCCCCCCCCGCCCGCTCTCCAGGTTGTACGTCATTTGTGAACGAACCCTTACGTCAGTGTAGATAACGTTCCTGTTAGATTCTGAACACTGTTCGGTTTGTTTACAAAACCCACTTGTTATTATTGAATGGTACTAAAGATAGCGTTCGGTGCAGCATCAGTTCCGTTTTTTGTTTATTAATATTTAAAGGGCTTCAGAAAACAAAAAAAGGAGGTAAATAAATTTGGAGGAGAGGGGATGGATAGGGGGCGATTGCGACAGCTATTAAAGATCAGTAGACAAGGAGCCACGTGACTGCAGAATAAACTAAAACTATAAATTTATCCTTCTTTCGAATGGAGGTGGTGGCGGGTAGGGGGAAGAGCGGCTTCTAATGGGAAAAAAACCGCAAGATATAGCGGTAGCGAAGCAGACAGTCAACAATGAAGTCTATATAGTAGGGTGGGCTGAAAAAATTAAATTTTCGAAATTCAAAATGTCGCAGTGCGGAAAAGTTGTCTTTTAGCAGTGACTATCGCACGCGCACAAATTCATCACTCTGACGTCACATCTAGGGTTGCCACAAGAGCATTGAAGTTTAACATTGTATGTCAATGGGCAGAACGGCGAAAAAGGCAAAATTGATTATTTGATTGGTTTACAATTTAATTTTATCATTATCTCATTTTTATATTCTCAGAAACCATGTAAACAATGCTGTAATTAAAACTAATTTCTTTTTTTGTTTTAAACTATGGGTATAATTTAACATCAAAAATTGGCTAAAATAGCCATTTCTGCCTATTTTGGCCCATAACCTCACTATCAAATTTATGGGGGAATATACCCTAAAAATCCTTGAAATTGCGGTTACTTTTTATGGCTTCTGGTATTAACAAACGAGATAATGTTAAAATTAAATTTTAAATCAATCAAATCATCATTTTTGCCTTTTTCGCTATTCCGCCTATTGGCATACAATGTTAAACTTCAAGGCTCTTGTGGCAATCCAAGACATGACCTCAGAGTGATCCTCAAGTTGTGTGTGTGTGTGTGTGTGTGTGTGTGGTAGTGATGCAAAAAGCCAACTTTTCTGCACTATGATATTTTGAATTTCGAAAATTTAATATTTTTTCAGCCCACCCTACTAAATAGCTTTGCATGTACACAAAATACAGTAATCTGTGAAAGAACGAAAAACCACAGCTACCCCGACTGGGTCTCGAACCCAGGACATCACGCTAACAAGGTTGGACGTTCTACAAACTGCGTTACCTGACCATACTCCGGCTGCAAGTTCCAACCAAGATCAGAATATGTTTAATCTTTCTCAGTTGGAAATAAGGATCGCAAACTTACAATGAGGGCAAGGCAACAGGACTGTATTTTACCTCCACGCCACAAATGATGCAAGGAATTTAAAAAAAAAAGTCGACTCCCTGGTTCGATTCCGTGCAGACATCTTTCTTTATTTCCATTTCTTTCTTTATTTCTCATAAGGTCGTATTTGAATGTTGACTGTTTTCTTCGTTAACTTTTTACCTTGAGATTAATTGGTTTTGAGATGTAGACGCCGAAAAGCAAGTTGGCTTTCTTAACTTTCCTCAGTTGTATTTTGCTTTGTGTAGGTTACCAGTCAGAAAGGTTGAACTTCTTCTAAGTTCCGCTGGAGCCTCTGTAGCTGCGGTCCGCCCCGGTAGCACAGTTGGTATAAAGCACGGTTGATAAGCGCGGCAGTCTTCTGTTCGAGTCCCACTCGGGGCAGTTGGGTTTGTTTTTCATTCTTTCTGATAATAGTTTATTTTAATTCTTACAATTCGGCCAGTATTTGATGCTGACTGGCTGCTTTTCTTAACTCCTTTTGCGTTTAAAATATTAACAAGTACACAGTCCAACCGATCCATCTTTACAAACAATAAAGTAATTAATAATAGTTATAATAACACCAGAAGAATATGTATGACGTTTTTCCGACGAAAACTCGAATACCGCATGAACGCATGGTCCCCCCATTACACTGATGATATTAATAAGCTGGAACAACTTTCAACGATCCATCGTAAGGCAGTGGTTTACCTTTACGAAGGACGTTTCAAAAGGCTTGCCCTGACAAGGCTTGGCAAGTGATTACAGGTTACCACATCAAGACAGTTAATTGTCCATGTCAACCAGTTTTCTCAACTTTCACTGTATCCCAACCACAGAGCATTGCTTGAAGTTGATAAAACACTGAGTCGGCACCATTGTTGGACAATGTCTTGCTTTACAGAGGGAGTAATTAATTCCTAGAATACACTCCCAGAAAGAATTGATGCAGCTCTTTCAACAACTAGTTTTAAAGAGACAGTTGTGATCATACTCAATGTTAAAGTGTATTTGTTCATGTTTTGTTGTGAACCGGTTGTGTAAGCAGGCTTCCTTTCCTATTCTTCAATTTAATTTAAAGGGCAAATACATCCATTTTGACATGCATGGTTTACTTTTGGATCATTTACACAATAACTAAACACAAGAATTACGGTAAGAATACGTTACGTACGTCCGATACAACAATTTAATTATTGCATCACCAAAACACGACATGGAGACCGCCATTGTTTTGCTGGAACGCGTAGAAATTAATGCCGACTGATGTCGTCTTCGATTTCGACTCGCAGTCGATTGAGATAGCTCTATCGGCTGTGAGAGCTCGAGCGTCTGACGGCCTTAGCTGGCTGACAGTTGTAGTGGCCAGCTAAGGC
>JAHWFP010087041.1:0-42497 GCA_023313725.1 Lithobius niger
CCGTAACCGTACTATGGTTAAGATCCAACACTTGCCTTTGTAAATTCCTGGGAAGAAATAGCTTTAGATTGGCTGACTCAAGGGGGTCAAGCGCAAGGTCACAATATATTACACCTTGCTGGTCGTCATAGAAGCAATTCGCTGAATATTTATCTACAAATCTCTGAATTGCGACCAAAGCAGCTTTCCAAGGTTTTCCCTGCAAAGCTAATGCTAACGTGTTCATGAATTCGTCTCTCCGAGTTTCAGCCGCTATCATTTCAATCGTAATTTGAGATACCTGAACATTGCAGTTAAAACAATCGTTGTTGAATACATATAATGGCATGCTGAAATTGGAAATATGTACTTCCGTGAGGGGTGGATTCATGCAACACTCATCGGGAGTGGTGACACCTTCAAACATCCGTGACAAACTATCTGCTGGGGCGTTAAGTCTACCGGGTTGGAAAACTAACTTAGCGTCCAATGACAACAAGAATACCAGCCATCGGGCTATGCACCCTCTGTTGTTCTTCTTAACATCCATTAACGTTAAAGGGTAGTGGTCTGTCACACACAGTATGTCACCGCCTTCCAGGAGATGGCGCCACTTTTTGAGGCCAAAAACAACTGATAGCATTTCACGTTCAGAGCAATTATAACGAGCCTCGGCCGAAGACAGTTTACGTGATGCCGTATCAACTTTAACAGCATGGTCATCGTTTGGTCCCTTTTGGCATAACAAACAACCAACACCAGAGGCGCTGGCATCTGAATACAAAATCCATTGCTTGGTAGGATCAGGATGAACTAAAATAGGAGCATCTAATAAATAGCTCTTGATGTTATTAAATGCTTCATCCTCTCTGGGACCCCAAGACAAATGTTTTTGTTTGCTGTTGCGCAAGATGTCGGTCAGTGCTGAAATCCTTTCAGCAAATTGAGGCACAAATCTGCGAAACCAACTTGCTAATCCTACGAATTTTCGTACTTCTATCACAGTTTTTGGTGTTGGCCAAGTCTGTAAAACCTGTACTTTTGCAGGATTTGCTTTTACGCCATCGTCAGTGACCAAATAACCTAAAACGAGTAGTTCCTTAACCACAAACTCTGACTTTTTGAGGTTACCTGATAACCCTTCATTCACCATCATAGACAATGCTGCTTCCAGGCCAATCAGATGCTCCTTCCAGAGCTTTGAACCGATCCCAAGATCATCAACAAAACCAATGCATCCTAGGTGACGTATCGGTTCGACGCACTGTGACATTGCACGACAGAAATTGGCTCCACTATTCTTCATGCCAAATTGAGCATGAAGAGGATGGTATTGGCCCTCAGTAGTGACAAATGACCTTATTTTGCCGCTCTCAGGGTCCAAGGGCACGTGGGAGGGGGGGAATTGAGGCTTAATGGCGCGTCGACAACTTGGTCATTAGCGCCAACCTCAGTCACAGTGCAGTGGTCCGGGTTGCCACTGCACCACACATTACAGAGATGTTATTCGAACCCCTAATCTAAATCTTGTCAAACATCTGTACCTCCAAGGGCACGTGCCAATATGCCATAGTTAGGTCCAAATTACTTCGGTTTTTACATTTGTCGTAACGTGCAATGAGTTTATCAATGAGTGGTAGTGGAAATGGGTCACGCTGCACGTTCCGGTTGATAGGGACATAATCCACCACCAAACGAGACGTTCCGTCCTTTTTCGGCACCAAAAACACGGGGCAGCAGTGTTCACTAAAACCAGGAACTATTACGCCTAGGTCAAGCATATTTTTAACATGCTCGGCAACCTTCTGTTTACCTAAAAAGCTTAAATGGTATGGGTGGCAAGCTACACGAGGGGCTCCGCGAGTATCAATCACCATGGGAGGGCAGTGTTTAAATTTTACTACTCTTGTAGAAAATGCATGGCGATAAGTCACTAACAAAATAAAAAGTTGTTCCTTATTCACCTTTTATTCACCTTTTATTCATCTTTTCACGGATCTCCAGGGTGGGTTGTAGATCTGCGTTGCCAATAATCACACCTACAGTAGAAGAGAGCAAGCACAAGGGATTCCTACGGAGAGCATACACGTCGCCTTTGAATGGATGCCAAATCCAAATTTTAATTTAAAATCATCCCTGACCAAGTCAGAAAATCCACACCGAAATTAGTGGTTGGATGGCATCAGGCATCTCAATAAATGGGTAAACAAAAGAATGGGATTTAATCTGAATGGGAATGATGAAAAACCCAGGGCAAATACCCCAGCACCCATCAGCATATCTAACCCGATATTCCCGCTTTTTGAATTTGAAACCCAAATTAATCAAATCGTCGTGTAAGCCCTCGTGCACAAAACTAAGGCTTGATCCACTGTCCAAAAGTACATCGGCAATTTCATCCCCGATTCGCACACCAACGTAGCTACAAAGCTATTTTGGGGCTCCTCAGGACCCTTAACTATACGGGGAAGTCCAAGATAATCTATTTTTTTGGGACGCTCAGCCCTTATCCCTCTGGGTATTCGATGAAGGTCGTCAGGTAACTGGTCACCGTACCAATGATCTTGCGGCGACGGCACTGCAAAGCCAGATTTAAGTTGCCGCCTGATTATTTTGGGTAAGGGGGAGCATTTGGATTTAACTCCTGAGTTGTCTGTGAGAGCTGGCTCACATTAGTGTTGACAGTGTTTGAAGCCCAAGATGGGCGAAGCTCAGGATGCTTCATCCAGCAATTTTTAGCTAAATGCCCAGATTTAAAGCATTCGTTACAAACTACTGCCTGTCCTCTAGCTTTGTCTAAACCAGAAAATAATGATTTAAGCTGAGTATTAAGCTGCTGATCGTTTTGTTTAGTTTGAGCAGTGGCAACAGTTGCTGGTTGAGAACGAGCTAAATCTGCAACTAACTTGGGAATAGAAAAATTGCCTGCCCTAACAGCCTCAACTAGTTGTTTAGTTTGTGAACAGGAACTTATGCCATGATTAGCAGTGTTATGACACTGACAAAATTTTCTCTCTGTTGCAGGTACTGCCGCTGCAGGTGAAGACACAACAGGGAGCTGTACAGAATTGGCAGAACGGCGTTGATTGTTTACAGACACGTTCGGTTAGACAAAGTAGTTATTGGTGCGTCAACGAATAAATTATGGCCAGTTTTTGAAGCTAGGAATGTTTCCATTCTTGTCGCGTAGTTGTAAAATTCGACCAAGTTTGAAAAATCCCTCTGGCAAGCATGAGACTGAAACCTTTCAGACAGATTTTCTTTGATGATTTCGATAAGTTCCTCAACAGAGTAACTATCGTTAAGTTGTGAAGTAATAGCCTCACATCTTCGGAAAAAAGTCTGGAAGTTTTCATTTGACCCCTGAACTGTCTGACGTAATGTTGGAACTAAATGCCTATTTTTAGAGGGAGGGTGAAAGGTATATTTAAAAGTTGCACAAAATTTCCTGCAAGATGAAAAGGGTGGGTGCTGGTAAAACCATCTATAAGCTTCCTCTGTTAATGCTAAAGGAATGCAACAAGTTAAAAATTCCTCATCAGAATAACTTTTCACTTGCTTAATCTTAGACAGATCAGTCAGGAACACATATGCTGGAGTGGAAGATGCTAGTCCACTAAATTTAGGTAAATCTAAAGCCTTAACTATGTCTATCCCTCTGTTCACAGGTGGAGCTGTAGAAAAAGGAACATTATCCAAATTCTGATCAGAGCAGGCTGGAAAATTTGGTGGATTGAAATCTGAAAAAGGCTGGTCTTTAACATGCAAAGGATAAGTTTGAAACTGACTGTAAGGTGGTAAAATTCGGTCAACTTTTAAAGGTTTAACCAAACTCTCTCATTTTTTTGCTAATGTGCAACTCCATTACAACCTTTGATATTTTCTCAACCTGATCCAATTTATTTTCCAAAGCCTCATATTTATCCTTACAAGACTTAGAGCAAGAAACTCCTGAACTAGCTTTGCTACTGCCTCATATTTATCCTTACAAGACTTAGAGCAAGAAACTCCTAAACTAGCTTTGCTACTGCTACTGCAGTAAAGTTTAGGATTAATTTTTAATTTAGAGCCGTTACGCACCTCTAAATCTAGGTAAACTTTTGTCTGGCCTGGCAACACATTACACTGTAACTCAACTGATTCAACAAGTTGTTTAGGGATAGTATTCTTTGCTAAAGGAACCTTCTTAACAGTTAAAGATTTACTTTTTGGTCTACTATTTTCAATCATTTGTAACTGAGAATCACTAAATGGAAGACCATCACCCAAAACATGCACTTCTGAAGGATCAGGTAAGTGTACAACCTTAAGTGATGCTAAATTGATGTTTTCTAAACTTACGTTTTTAACCCAATCTTTGCATCTAATTTCCTTCAGTTGAGGAACTAGTAATACTCGAGGTTCTGTGCAGTCGTGGCTTCTGAATGGGCACAACTCTGCTACACGATGGAGCAGGGTCAGTGACAAAGCCACGAGTTGCTGCCAAAACTTCAGCAGGGGCTGTCAGACACATAGGAGGAGTTACTGGTTCTCTTCTAGAATTCTTCAAGGGGTCTGAGTGGCGATGTTCAGCCAAACTCCTGGCTAGGATTGATGGTAACGAATTTAGTTAAAACTTCAGCTGGTCTGACGACAAATTTGAAGTAAAATCGTCTAAATTCATTTCTTCTTCTCTAGAATTGATAGAAAACTGGTCAGACTCAAAACTTCTGGCAGTTGAAGAAGTTGTGCTTGGGAGATAACTTCCTTCAGATTCAGGTTGGCCAAGAATAATTGGTTCGTTTGAAAATAGCTTTCTTCGAGGGAGTAAATGCTGAACAGGTGCAGAAAATGGCTCAGGTACACTGCTAAATACTTCCTATTGAATCTTCTTTTGTAAAAGCTTACGTCGAAAATCGTCATTTCTTTTAATATTACCCTGTCTGCCTTCTTCATCCAGCTGAGCTGCAGCTATCCTCTCCAGTGGCTTACTACTGCTGGACCAGGACTGGTTGAAAACTGGAGTAAAATGAAGTGGACTTGATGGAATTTTCTTACAAATTTTCCTTGTCATCTGTCGTGTTTCAATGCTTTTGCTGCTTGAAACATGTGATGTTGAACCATAGACGGAATGAGCATCAATTTCCCTCCTTGGTAGAGTCAAACTTTCCTCTTTTGCCAAACGTCCTGAAGGCCCAGGGCTAACTGGCGATGAATAAACTTAAATGTTTGTTGTTGGTGAACTCTCTGGCTGATACTGAAGGAACCTGCTACTGTAATCCACGTAAAAAGGGCTTGCAATTGGAAATGGATTCACATCTTCGTGCTCATCCAGAGCTTCTAAAGCAACAGAACGGTCAGAACAATCGTCCAGAGAAACGGTAGGTAGCGAATTTTCTACTGTGGCTTGCTCACTACTTTTTACATCGTCCAAAACAGTTGCTGGCGTCGAAATCGTGATTAATCTGGATGCTTCCAGCCTCGCTTTTGTTGCACGAAGCGGGTAACGTGGTGTGTCTTCGTCCATTGTTTCTCTTAAAACTTGCAAACTGCCCTAAACGGGTACAGAATAGGGGAGTGGAGGGATTTGGCTTTTCCTAACAACCCTGACAAATTCACTTTCATGATTATAAAATCCTCAACATTACATAAGAAATTGGGGGTTCAAAAATCAAATTTTTAATGTTTTGGCCGAAATGCACCAAAAATGTAGAGGTTTGGGGGAGTGGGCGACCCTAACGTGATAATACTAAAGCGTGGGGATGGTTCAATGTACGAAATTCAATAATTAATAAGACATTTGGTTGGGTTCAATATTTGATGTTTCAATGCAAGATCTTATACATAGTTTCGCCTGCCACGACTTAACCAAACAAGTTCTTAATAAGTGTTAATGTGATGAATAAATACAAATGAATAAAAGGGACATGATGACTGAAGTGTGGAGGACTAGGGAAATTGGGGAGGGAAGACAATAAATTTCTAATTTAAAAGCTAAAGATTACTTACGGTTGATTGGGGTGGAATGGGGCTTGGGATGTATTA
This sequence comes from Lithobius niger, assembly GCA_023313725.1. Classification (NCBI taxonomy): domain Eukaryota; kingdom Metazoa; phylum Arthropoda; class Chilopoda; order Lithobiomorpha; family Lithobiidae; genus Lithobius; species Lithobius niger. The sequence continues at coordinate 6,004 of JAHWFP010087041.1, forward strand.
TTATTGTGATTACCTAAACTAACAATACGTTGGCTAGGCAATGCACATGCTTAACAATTGATGTGATTTCAGAATACATAACAATACAGTGAGTGAGTTTAATAATAGAGGCAGGGCACACTTAAGATCGTCATCCAAGCTCAGCTCAAAGGAATCAAGATGCTGGGTCATCAGTCACAGCATCAGGTTGTCCAATATTGACGTTGGCAGGAGCTGAGGCAGGATGAGTCACTACAGTATTGAGAGTTGCCCGTTCGAATGGAGGATCGAAATTGTGAGTTGCCAAAAGGGGGCAGCAGTATCTTCAACGGTGGGGGTGTTCGGCATCTGGAGAGCTTGAAGCCGAACTCGAGCTTTTGGATTGTGGGAGTGACTCGGAAACCCACGGGGAAACTAGTCGTCAGTTGTTGTGATTACTCGAGATGTGGGTGTCCTGGAGTTGGCGGCCTCATTGGTGTCCTACCGGGAGACGGCCGTGGGGACAGACAGCATGCTGCGCAGTCGTTCGAGTTGGTTTTGGCTCTTGGATTCATGGTTAGTTGAAATCAAACCAATCTTGTGGGGGGAGGGCTAAGTGAACAATCTGGAAGTGAGGGAGTATGGGGGGCAGTGCCGAGAGAGCAGGTCACGTCACCCGTGCACAGCGTCTGGAAAACTTTCGTTTGGGGAGGAGCAATCCATAAGTCCATGGAAGGGTGGCTCGATCCCAGGAAATAACGTGGAGAGAGCTACGATGTCTTTGGCATCAGAAGTTAGTTTTGGAACGAAAAAGCCATGGGGAGCTGTAGAACGAGTGACCGTTTAAGATGATCGTATGAGACCAAAGGTGACAAACTCATTTCAAGGCGTGAGTGGGAACAGTCCAGGCCTGGTTTCCGAAGAGGTGAGTCTTGAGTGTAGCGGTCTCCATCGTTCCAACCAAAACAAAAGCAAACTGGAGGACGGGGGTTCCCCAAGTGTTGTTGCCGATGTGGTAACGCTGGTGAAATCCGACGTCAGCGGGAATAGTCCGCAACCAAGCTTACGGAAAAGGTAGATCGTTCCCAGGAAGCGACAGGGATGGATCCTTGTTGGCTTCATTGAGTGTTGCGGTCTCCATCATTGTCGGAATCAATCGAAAAGACGACAAGATGGAGGATGGGAAGTGTTGTGAAGCGGTCTGCTTTTGGAAGATTGGTCGCCCCGGGAAGCAACCGGGAGGAAGCCAGGTTGTCTCCGTTGGTTGGTTTGGTTTCCATCAAAACAAAAACAAACCGGAAGGATTGAGTTTAGTAGACAGAAGCTGCCAAGGTTGCAAGACTGGTAAGGTCCGATGGTAGAAGGAACAGTCCAAAGCCGAGCTTCAGAAAGGTGTATCGGTCCCAGGAATCGACGCAGGAGGAGCCATGATGTCTTCCTTGAGCGTGTGGTGTACTTTGCTATCGGAATCAACTGAAACGAAATCAAACTGAAAGGGATGGAGGATGCGGGAATCAACGGCGCCACGATGTCTTAGTTCAGCGTGCCGTCTTCTATGTTATCGGAATCAACCGAAATGAAAACAAACCAGGAGGATTGGGGTTTGCCAATAGCAGCTGACGAAGTAGCTAGGCTGGTGAAATCCTACATCAGTTGGAACAGTCCAAAGCAAAGTTTTGGAAAGGTGGGTCAGCCCCGGTAATCGATGAGGGAGGAGCCACGATATCTTCCTTGAGTGTGCAGCGTTCTTCGTTGTTGAAATCAACCAACAACGAAACGCTTGTAAGTCGGGTAGCTGCAACAGTTATCGTCAGGAAATCTGGTACGGGTGGACGGCCTGTGGTCGAAGACTCCGCCGTGGCATTGTCAGCAGGAAGTGCGGCCTGGTGATGCGGAGTTGAAGGCCGAGTTGGCAGCAGCTTGATGGGATGACCGGGACGAAAGCAGAGAGGGTGGACCAGTCTACGGCACGACGTCAGCATCGGGGTTTTGAGGGCAGTTCATACATGGTTTCCATTTCTCTGGTTCCTGATTGGCTGATGCTATCTAATCAATCAGAGGGCTTCAATGCAAAAACAGTCAGGATACGGCAGAAGTCAATACGGAGGGCCGTGCCAACAATGAGTGTCAGGGAAGGCTGTCGTTTCCCGCTTGGTTACGGTCTTCGGCTGTTGCTGGTGGCACGGCAGGGTTCAGAAACGGCTCTTCCTAAAACAGATGGTTGTCGGCGACAAAACGACAGTAGCAAAAACCGGGGCGAGAGCAGCAACCGGGGACTGGTCGTTTAGAACGATGACGGGAGTCTTCGGGGTGATGGGGTATCAAATTTCCAAACAAAGGGGTAGGGAGACAGAATGACGTGGAACCGTTCGCTGGAGGAAAACGAATGCCGAAAGCCTCCACAGTCTCACTTTTATAGAGGAGGATTGTGACACTCATGCACAGTGGGGTTATCGAGCAGGTGGCAACAAGCAACTAAGAAACCTCCAGGGAGACATCCATTGAGATCAATGAATGCTAAATTAATAGGTTATCGATGTTTTACAGCGGTAACAAGAAACTTTATTTTAGGAACCTAAATTTTTTTAGGTAAAATTTTGAAGAAAAAACTATTAATATCAATTCCATTGAGTAATGATTTTGTGTACCTCTGAAAGGTGAATGGTTTGACTGGTAGCCATTTCTTGTCATTGGTTAGCCTGAATAACATCAACCGGCAACAACAGCAGCAACAACAACAACATCAGACAGAGGCATAATTTCGAAATTGTGGCCTGGAGGTGGTACTGCAGTGGATGGTCCTCTTTAATAAAAAAAAATGCGGTTGCCACAAAAGGCAACTTGAGGCCTAGTAGAAGCCGATAGAGGCCACCCCTCCTCCCCTTTCATAAAAAAATGCTGTTTTTGGTACACCGACGCAGAGGCAAGATCCCAGTGAGTCTCCCTTCATAATAAAGAAATGCAATTAGTTTTGCCACACAACTTAGCAATGGACGGAACATAAAAAAACTAAAGACTCGAGTGAAACTTGTTATACGAACGGATGACGAGTTAAAATCACAACCGTCTACAATAGAAAATTTAAAGATTAGGTTGATTTCGTTTACAGAACGTGATTTTCTTTTAAAACTATAAGTGTTAAAGCTTTAGATGGGCGTGTCTATTGTCTGGCTCCATCGTAGCTACGATGAGTTGCTGTGCAACAAAGTCACATGGGACAGCAAAGGTGGGGCTTAAAAAGCAACTGAAAAGCCACGTAGAAACTTGTTATATGAACATTTCAGGTTAAATTCCAGATCGCCTATGGTAGTGCGTTTAAAGATTAGGTTAAATTAGTTTACAAAACGCGACTTAAAAAAAAAACTATAAACGTTAAAACTTTAGGTGGGCTTGTTTATTGCGTGGCGCCAACTAGACTGTGATTCATTGCTAAGCAACCAGGTCACGTGAGGTAACGTGTGTACCTCCTTCAAAATGTAAAAATTCCGTACAGGACAGACTTATAGCCCAACTGACGTGCTACGGAAGATGGAAACAGCAACAAACACCATCAAGATAGTGACAATTAACAAGCAAGTGATGGCCCGTAAGTGGCCATCTACACCAATGACATCCAGGAGGGATAACCTTCTCAGAAGGAAGCAACGAATAAGGTTGGTGCGACCAATAGGCAAATGGGCTACGACCTCGTCTTCCCTGTAACGATGACAAGCCGACTGCCATTCCTGGACAGTGCCTTTAATAGCCCGCAAAGTAATGTAGTATTGTTTGTCCCAACAAGGATTGCAAAGCAGCGAGCAATCTCAGACATAGAGCTGGAAATTCATCCGAAGGAACAAGGCAATGATCCCTATCTAGGGGAGCAGAAATGGCCCCTTTAGCTGAGGCATCAACGTACTCATTCCAAGCTATCATGACATGGCCTGGGATCTAGCCAGGAAAGTGGAGAAGCAGAACTTGTACTTTCTGCGTCAAATGGTTCCAAGGGTTATATGATGCCAAGGACTCTAGGACACTCATGCAATCACTGAAGGTCATGGATCGATTTAACAGACAGACCAAGTGCCAAAAGCTCTACGGAAAACACAGAAGAGGCACAGAACTTCAGGAAAATGAAGGTTTGACTGTTGCTTATTTAACAAAGTACAATCTAAAAAATGCAGAAGATCAGAAATCAGTGAAAACGACCTACAGCAGACTAGAGCATAACATCATAATATTCTTATTTTCTGGCATTTGCCAAAATAATATGAATGCTTGCAGTCAGGGTATATGCGTGTAAACTGATCTGAAATTTTGCTACAAATTATTATTTTTTATTTTCCCTGCTGGAACAGAGTTCATTGTCTAAAATCCAGTCAATCGAATAATCGGCTAGAAAAGATGGAGATGGAACAATGGGATGTACAGATTGCATTTCACTTACTGTTAGTATTTTTTCCAACTTTCAAATAAAAACTGTGTGAAATATATTGCTATTAATGCAACTGAATTCTTCGATTCAAGGACTTGGAATTTAGGCATAGGAAATAACATTTTAACTTGATCGTTCAAGGCACATTGGTCAGTATGTGGAGATGTGACATTTGCATCGCTAAAACTGAAATACTGCTTGCTGACACAACTGCACACATTCGCTCTGCGGTTTCAGGGTCAGTCAGGACTTGGTGAGGTGTAATTATATAAGAACAAGTAGTGTGGAAGGTATAATTATAAATGAGCCAAGAAGTCAAATTATTCTTGACAAATCCAGGAGCAATGAGGCACTTGCTGTAACTTGAGGATTGAGAATGTTTTTAATGACTGCAGGCAACTTTGTCGACTTATGAAAGTCCCAGATTAAGTAGTCACTGGTTGTTGTTGAAGAGTTCCCCAATATTTTGAAAACAAGGTCAATGGGCAAGAGAATAAGTTTGTACTTAATCGAACATGGTCATACAAGGCAGTGTTGTATGATCTTATTTCTGAACAGTTGAAGTAAAAATAGCTGATGAAATCAGTTGAAAAAGGAAAAGGTGGCAAATGTGAACTAAACAAAGTTGATCCAACTGTTGAAATTGTAAATATGCCTATCAAAGGTAAAGGCTGGCTAGCAGGATTATCAATACTTACATTATATTCAGCGGACATGGGCAAGTAGAGATTTAGTCCTATTGGTGGATTAGCTACAGTATCCAAGCCAGATGACTGCAGAATGTTAAGGTTAGAAATAGGCGCATTGAACTTTCAGAAGGAATGACTAACTAAAACTGCTGACTCCCTAGGACTGCAGCCATTCTTCGTGAAGTTGCTCCTAAACAGTTCCAGCAGCTGGTGTTTAAGTCCTCATGTTTAAGTCTTCCATATTTAAGTTGCTGTGTTTAAGTCTTCAAAAGAAACACTTCTTCTAAGTGATTATTCTAGACCGAAGCTTCCTCCCAATCTTATCAGCATCCCAACTTTCAGACACTGAAAATATGAAGAAGATCTTATAGATCCAGGTATTCACAGTACAAAACTGCTACATTACCTACTGAAGACACATAAAGTTATGTCCTGACTGAAGAAGGAATTATTATAGCCTATGTAGGTCTATTGTAACAGAGGCAAAGTACTTATTTAACTGCAAACGGAAAGAAGAAGGCTAAGTACTAGGCCGTGCTTAAATATAGAAGCTAAAATAGTAAACAATTATACAGTCTCGATTCAAAAGAAATTATTCGTGAGTAATAAACAATTGAAAGGACTTTCATTTTAGCATACTCACTGAAAGAAAGTTGCTGTCTGATGCAAAGGCTAGGTAGAAGTTAGCCTACCAAAAGAGATTGGATCATTGACAACTTTGCTATGCCAAGAAGTGAATAACATTAAGCAAACTGTTGAACTCAGCCATTTAGACAATATCACTTGTTGAGATCTTTGGAGGGTACTTTAGGATGGCTCTTAGAGTTGGTGGGTTTACCTTAATTACGCATAGATGGAACCACTGTGGGTCCCACGAGCCTCCGTTGCTGTCAGCTCCCACTAACACCAGAACTTTGAACTTTAAGGAGCTCCAGAGGTGATAATTAAATAATGAAGTAATATATTATTCAAAAATATCAAAGTACAAAATGAGCTGACTAAGGTCTTAGGTCAGGGTAAAAATTTTGGGTAATAATTTCCTAAACTGGCTCAGCCTTGTTCGATGTAAAGAAATCCAGTTTTTGTCACCAAGGTTCATAAGGCATTTTTTGCATGGTTAGCATTTTTAGAGTCATGATAGAATTTGGCATTGCATGGATATCATGCAAAGGATTAACCCATTCACCACCATTTCTAAAAAGTGCCAAAACTGGCAACAAACTATAAACCACTGTGTTATTGCAGTTTGACATTTTCAATAGAATACACTTAAGTTCAAAGCAGCACAGAGTGTCATAGATTTATAGTATTCATACGCTTATTGGATGCAATGCTGTATTGTAGTTGAGGGTCATTTATATGTAGAGGAATATAATTTATTACGATATTTTAATTTTGGGGAATTTTTTTACTTGTTTTACAAAAATTAAATGGTATAAAGGGTCCATGATTGGGTTGGTGTAACTTTCACAGCCAGCCAATATCAGTATCATTTAAGGGGATCACAGTGATCCATTTGCATAGATTTTGTTTATATGTTTCTCATCATGACTTATGGTGGCTGTATCTAATCAAAATTCAAAATGGGCTTGTTTTATTAATAATCTCCAAAATTTAGGAGCAGGATTCAGCAGGAATTGAATCTTTTGGTAATGGTTACGTAAATGACTTAATTTTCCTGTATTACATTATCATTGCTGACGAAATAACATGAATACTGCTTTTTGCAAAGAGATCAGCAAGATAAAAAAATAATAGATCTAATTAAGTTGTGGTAAATGAACTTATTGGCAGGGCGAGTGAGGCGAGTGAAGCATAGCCTATAAGGGACACCAAATTGCAAAATGTTGGTTGGTCCATTGGTTGGTCCATTGGTGGAGCCCAAACAAAAGATCGAACTGGATTGAAATTTGGTACAACGCTTAATACCCCAAAAAGTATAGCTGAGCCAAAATTTGCCATAAATCAGACAGTTATTACGGGAGAAATAATAAATTTTCGAATTTATTTCTAACACTCACCAATGTAAACTTGGAATTGTGAATAGTTAATGAATTCCGACGAAGCATATACCATGCAGGTAGTAGTCAAATGAACTTGAAAAAAAACACGGCAAACTAAATGTTGGTTGTTCTTTCTAGATGATAACCTTTTCTGACGTAACTCAATGAAATAATAACATTTGATCATTGCATTTAACCACTACAGGAAGAAATGCAAACATACAAAAAGTATTCCATTAACAATGCACATTAGTTTCATTTGAAAATAGAACTTTTGGAGAAATTCACTTCAGCGGTGCGATGAAAGTAGCGTTTACACTATATCTGGGAATCCCAAATATGAAACCTCAAATCATTGTATCAAGGCGAAGATGTAAATATAAAATGAAAGCTTAGAGCATACGGCATGTTTTTACCACAGCACGAAACAATACTATGTCTGTCTCTCATAGTTTACAGATTCCTCGTTGCCACGGTAACATGAAGTCTCGAAACCAAAACCGTGTTGCATGAAGGAATAGGCCTAACTCTTGAACCCACCTGTTGTAAGCTGCTACTTACGAAATTAAATCGTAGGTAAATATTAGACCTAAAGGCTAAACATTAGGCCTAAAACCTAAAACTAGGCCTAAAAGCTAGCAAATTTTTAACCTACAATCGTGATGGTTATTTTTTTTAGATTAAATAATGCATATTGCTGGTATAATGCCTGATAAAGGTATGTGGCTCAACATTTTCACTGGTGGTGGTGTCAAGTCTTATACCAGGGTCAGTATTATGAACCGTGTGAATCTTCTGATTATTCTTAAAAACTACCGTAGTGATGATTGTTTGGCTTGCAGTTAAATGTGTTATTATTAAATTTTAATACACGGACTACATTTTGCGCAGCAGTGTTCCTGTAAACAATGTAAGAATTATTGCCAGTGGTAGCTAAAACAGCAGTGGCCATACATGCTGTTTATTTTTACTCGGCGGCGATGGCCCACATCTTTAGTGATAAGAATCTAAAAATAACTAAACAGAAAGTAAATGCAGGAGCAAAGAAAAGCTTGTTAACATAAATTTGACACGTAGCATAGGCCTATATTTAAAAAAGCAAAATAAGAAAAAAGCCAACAAAGTGCAGCAGTACATCACACCAAATGGCAAAGAGCTTAACTTATCCCAGTGAGGATTGCACCCAGATTTTTAGGGAGCATTAACAAATGTGGTATCGTCATTAAAGCAAAAAATAAATATAAGTTTGAAATGAAGATCTGTTCACACGGCCTACAATAGGCCCATAGCATGGTTCCTAGTAATAATGGACGTGTAGATCTCCCTAGCTGATTTTTAATAAGTTTATGTAGGCTTCCATAAAAGTTAGACATGCACTTTTAAACAATGTTATCTTTAATTGAACACTTAAGTAAAGATGTATAGTGCAAATCGTGCATCTGTACCACCTGCAAAAATTAATAAAAAAAACCTCTGGACATGAGGACAGAATCATTGCCCAACTGACCCATAATGTCTTGCAGAAGGTGGAAACAGCGACGACTACCATCAAGATGGTGACAATTGACAAGTACTCGATGGACGGTGAGTGACCCAGCTAGTTTTATTTCTTGATATAAATTAATCTTCCATGAAAGGTGAGAGATGTATTCTTTCCAAAAAATGTAACAAGGACTTATTTACCTAAAATTGTTGCTTTAATGGCCAATGAAAGATGAAGTGAGAATGTGTAGTGTAACAAACCCTCCAACTTAAATAGCTATAGTACAGCTTACCTGACACGTTAGGAATACGTTTTTTCCTAGGCATTGGAGCTTCTAAGATCTATGTTCGGCCTGTTTTAGACTCCAGTATGCAGTGGTAAATAAAATAGTGAACAATTTAAGGTTGGCAACGGGAAGGGGGCAGTTTCCAAATAACATTCCCTAAAGCAATTTTTCCCGTTTTTAATTCCGTAACAGAACGTTTAGCATGATTTTGATTCCTACTTCCCCTAATAAACAAATTCCCTGACTCACAGATGCTTGTACCATGTTACTGAATGTTGGTTTTTCTAAGTAATAGTTTTCCTACATTCAGTCTAACCTACGTTAATGTTGCAAACGGATTTATTCAAATGGCACAGTCATTATTTCAATAGGAATTACTGATTAGTTTATAGCTTGCTGTAGACAGAGCGCATGGCTTCAGGCACTTATGCTGTTAATAAACCATTAAACCGTTAAACTGATTTGATAATATGGCTCATATTAGGTGGTTTACAAAATACTGTATGAAAGTTTATCAGAACATTCAAACCAATTGCTTTTCTTCATTTTTTAAATTTAGGACTCGCAATTCTAACCAGGAAAAGACACATCCCTAAAGACTAAAAGAAAAAAGAAGAGAAACATTCTTGTTGTCCAAGCAAGTTACTAATTAAGTCAGCTGGAAAATTCCAAGATTCATGGTGTAAATGCTGGTAATTTTAATTAGAAATACTGAGCAAAATTTAATCACGACAATTTGTTCAATCGTAATATTGGTGGAGTGAGTGAGAGAAGCAAGTAAAGCGTAGCTTATAATGGACACCAAATTGTAAAATTTTTGTTGTTTTGTTTGTTGTTGTTTGGTTAGTTGGTTGGTAGACTGCATATTGTAGTCTGGGTGGAGCCCAAACGAACGGTCGGATTGGAAAGAAATTTGCCACACCGCTTAAAAACCCCAAAAGTATTATTTAGCTCGAATTTCCCGTAAATCAATAAATTATTGGAGAGGAACAAGACAAAAGGCAGAGCGAAGCTATGTTCACACTCCAATATAATCTTAGATAGCACATCACACAAAAACCACAAGGACTATCAAAACCAAACTTTACATGCAGTAGTGCAAGTGTCTGGGGTTGAGGAACCATCAAGGTGACAAAACGGGCCAATAGCCAAGAGCCAAGATCCAACATCAACGAGGTCATAATTGGTTCAGGACGTCATAGTTTGTTCATGCAAGGTTTATTGGTGGAGCGAGCGAGCAAAGCAAGGGAAGCTTAGTCTATAACGGACACCAAATTGCAAAATGTTGGTCTGTTGGTCCGTTGGTCCGTTGGTTGCTCTTTTTTAGTCTGGGTGGAGCCCAAACGAAAGGTCGGATTGAAATGAAATTTCGTACAACACTTTATACCCCCAAAAGTATTGCTGAGCCAAAATTTGACGTAAATCGAAAAGTTATTACTGTAGAAATTTTAAAATTTTCGAATTTATATCTAACACTCACCATTGTAAATTATGATGGTTATTTCTTTCAGATTATATAATGGACATCGCTGTTGCAGTCATAGAGTTAGGAAATAATATATTATCTTGCATTGCGTGATAGAGGTGTGCCAGTTCAACATTTTCGTTGGTGGCGGTGTCAAATATTATACCAAAGCAGTATTGTGAACCTTTTGAATCTTCTGACTATTGTTAAAAACTATCGTACTGATGATTGTTTGGCTTGCAGTAAACTCTTTATTACGTTCTGTTTTATTTTTACTCGCGGCGATGGCCGACATCTTCAGTGTTGGCTGCGAAAAGGAGGCTACAAATAACTAAACAAAAACTAAATGCTGGAGCAAACGAAAGCTTGTTAACGTAAATTTGACACCTAACATAGGCCTACATTATAAAAATGGCTAAAATAAGAAAAAGGACAGCAAAGAACAGCAGTACGTCCCACCAAAAGGCAAACAGCCCAACAACGCCCATTAACTATTGCACCCAGATTTTTAAGAATTATTAACAAATGTGGTATCGTCATTAAAATAAAAACTAAATATAAGTTTGAAATGAAGATCCGTTTGCTCCGCCTACAATAGGCCCAAAGCCTGTTTCCTAGTTTTATGTCGTCAAAAGTTATTGTTGATGATAAAGATGCGGCCTTACTAGCAGACTGTAAGCAACTAAACTGTAAGCAACTAAAAGCATCTATATATATATAATAACACAAGATCTGCAATACAACCATCGCCAGCAGCCATCTGCACCAGCTGCATACGATACTATCTCCACTATCTACCGACGGAATAGCAAATTATAAGAGTAGCAGCCAAGCCCCGCTGAGATAGTAGCTGCGCCCGGAGCGCAACGGCCAGCAGCGCGAACATACGATGCCATCTACCGACCGAACGGCAAATTAAATGGGGGGAGGCGAGGGGGGAGGGGAGCGAGACTACGCGGAATGAGCAAGCGAAGCGAGCGACTCCGCTAGTATTTTGTAAGGCTGAATCGAACCCGATTACAGATCTTCACCAATATTTACTGAAATCAGGATTAGTAAATAAACCAAAGATAAATCGGCAAGAAACCAGATTGAAGATATTTTCACTTTTCGCCAACCGATTTTGATGTTTGAATACACCACTTTGAAGGTTTTTCACCATCTTTTCAAAGGTCCAAACTCCATGCAGCTGTTTCGTATTGTTTATAAATAACAAGGCAAAATGTTAAATTTTACTGGCAGTTTCGTGTTTTAAAATGAATGTAGCATATGTAGTATTATTTTAAACCAATATTTTAAAAATAATTATGTTCATTTAGGCCTGTGCTATATGTATGCAATGCTTCTAAAAGTAATTTGTTTATAAAAACACACTACAGTATTACAGTTTTAGGTTAATTGGGAACTGGAATCAGTTATCGGGATTTGGTATCGGTAATCAGGACAGGGCTTCGGTATTGGTCAGTTTTGTTTAATGATCGGCTGGGGGAAAAAAGCTAATCAGCCTCACCTTACTATTTTATCATGGTGAGGATAAATCCCAACACGACCGAAATTCAAGGAAAATGTAAAATGAAAAATGTAAGGGGAAGATGCAGGAAAAAAGAAAAACTAAAAGCAAAGGACGAGTGTCCACCATTCATACAGACAAAGATGCATCAATAACGTCTTTATGATACTGTCCAGCTGAGTAGCTTGCTTCCTTGGTGGCCTTTCCCTGGTTGAATGATATCACTCCTTTGAAAGGCCGACCTTTTTTGACCAACAGCCAAACAGTAAAGAACGCGGAGCCCGCTCCATTTTGTGGAAATGAAAGTGGAAGTGACAACAGCCGAAGTTATGGAAGACATTACACTTTTTCGAATTTCTCGATCTAACACTCGCCATTGTAAATATGGACTCCTGCATAGTTAAGGCATTTTTAAGAAGCATACACCGTGCTGCTGGTAATCTAAAGTGAACATTTCATCGTCGCGTTTAATCACTACATGGAGGCAAGCAACTTTAAAAACAAAAGGTTTCCATTAAAGGGGGATTACCACCATATGACAGATTGCAGCATCTATATTCATTGACCGCTATCTAGTTCTGTCTAGCCCTAACTTTCGACAAGCGAAGGAAAAAAGCAATGTTCTAGTTTTCATTTAACCTTTGAATTATTAGGCGGTGCGATTAACTAGGCGAATGTTTCGGTGTGTTGATATCACGACTTTGAAGGGCCAAACCATTCGTAACTTGGCAGCCCCTTTTACCAGTTTTGATTTTTGATATGATATCGTTAACCTTGACCACTTGCTCCCTGTTTCGCGTGGATGCAGCAAGTTTACACTCAACAAATAAGGAAGCACGTGCCTTGTTTGTTCCATAAAAAGAAAGTTCTTTGCACATTCCTTTGCTTGTTGAAATGAAGTGCTACATAGAACTAATAATGATGGACAGTGCTAGATGCTGCAGCCTGTCGTTCGGGTGATAGGCACCTTTAACGATGCAGAATTGCTTCATTTCAAAAAAAGAATACTTGGAGGAATTTATTTCAACATGACGACCAAAGTTGCGTTTACACTAGCGAGGGGACTCCCAAATCTGAAAGCTCAAATCACCTTAGAAGGACCAAGTAATTTACATAAAATGAAAGTGTAATCAGATGATATGTTTATACCACAACATGAAAACATGAAAATGGCTCGTCTAATGGTTTTAAAATTCCTCATTGTATTACACGAACTATCGCGTTGCTTGAATGAATAGGGCTACTCTCTATCACAATTCCCTGCAGCTACTGCTTACGAAGTTTAAAAATACAGCTAAAAATAAACCATAACGGCACTGTGTGCCGTAAATTTAAAGTCTATTGGCACACACGCTAACATCTTTTGACATTCAGTTATGTTGATTCGCTGTTGCACAGACGTACGAATCTCAAAATTGTCTTCGGAGGCGGAGTACGTCATTTAACGGCAGTGGCATTATCAGTCTTTTGAATGATTGGATTATTGTTAAAACTTTCGTTACTGGTGATTGTTTGGCATGCCGTTAAATGCTTTATTATTTTTTTTCTTAGAAGACTATCAATTGTTATAAACAATGTAAGATTCATTGGAGGTAGCACGCTGTCTACTAACCCTACCATCAGCCAATATAGTGTTTTATTTTTAGCCGATGGATATGGCACGCATCTTTAGTACGGGTTACAGAAAAAGGCTGCACGCAACAAAATCGAAAATAAACATAAGAGCAAACGAACGTCTCTAAAATTAGGGCTACGCTACTTGCGCCTACCTAAAAAAGCTAAAATGGGAAAAAGCCAGTGAAGACCTTCTTCACACCAAAAAGCAAAATGCCTAAATTTACCTCATAATTATTGCACTCAGATTTTTAAGAAATAATAAAAATTACGGTAAGTCATTAAATGTACATTTAAAATAAACTTGTATTCGCTTTGCCTACAACAGCCCGAAGCCTGTATCCTATTAAGTTACCGTTACTGCGCTCGCCATACTTCCTAGCATTGCCATTGTTTGTTATCCAGAGAAATTCGCGTTTGATCACAATTGCTATGCCCAGTACACAAAGAAACATCAATGAAATACGTCAGGTAACATCTTTACATGGCATTTCCCTAAGTATTATGTGCGTAATTTTTACATGAATATTACCTAACATGCAAATGAGCTTCAGCATAGGATTAAGCAACTTTGTGATTTCTCTGAAGTAAAGTTAAAATTGTAGGCAAGCATACAACATTATCAGCTTCGAAAACAATGAAAAGTGGCGCAATATCACAACAGTCATGATGGTAAAAAATGCTTCAGAGACATCTGTGATGTAATCGCTGTGAAAAAGCGTGGCTGTACAAAATTAGAAAAGAATTCGTCAGAGGATTTCTTTTCAAACGATGGAACAATCAGGAACCTCAATGGACTGCAGTAATGTCAAACCAATGGAAGGAGGGGAGGAAGTGAGGCTTAATGGCACATTAACAGCTGGAATCAAGGGTACAAACCAGTGTATTGAAGTAATCCAAAACCAATGGATCAAGGAAACAACAAACCATTGGAGCCAGGTAATGCCAAAACAATGGTGATTGGTAACAGTAAACCAACGGAAGAATGTTCTTTTTCTGCATCATTTTGCAAAATCATTCGGAGAAGACTGAATAGGTATTGTACGAATCTGTTCAAAGGGAATAATATGCAATGGCAGTGCAAGACTGCAATCTATAATGTGAACCGTAACATATTTACTGGCATTGATTCGAGTTTTACTTATTTACTAGCACAGCCCTCGCATATGGGCGATTGATAGAGCATCATTGTGATTTTCCGTTTGCATAAAAATACTGTAATTTCCCGTTAGCAGTCGCCCAAGCTTTCGTTAGATTTAGTTTGAGCCAGGGCTAAGAGACATAGTGTCCTAGATCCCGTTAGCATGAAAATATTGTGACTGGAAAAAACATGACGTCATCAGTACTGCTCATCTTTGTTGAAAAGACATTTCAAATAATTACTTATACTATTCAGTTTGAAAGACACACAAACAAACAAACAAAACCATGATCTTATTAATATGGATTCCTGATACAATAAGCGTACTGGCATGTTTGTTCATGTTAACTCCAGACCTATTATGTATTTGACTAAGATTTGCAAAAAAAAGTTCAGGAAAACTAGGGCAGCCCCCTGTATATGGTCGGTTTTATAGAGCATTGTTTTGTGATATCCCGTTTGTTTAAAAATAGTGTGACGTTACTGCATCTGCCAATAATTGCTTAAGGTACTTAAAAACGGTTATCAAAGAGACCTAGAAGCCTATAGATGCCAAATGTAGTTATGATCTAAGGTTGGAAAAAAATATAACGCCATGAGCACTGTGCCTCGTTGTTGAAAAGACAATTCGACTCATTACTTATACAGACAAGTCAGTTTGTCAAGCAAACAAAAGAAGCAAAGACAAGAATTCAGGACAAGCAAACAAAAGAATTAAGATTATGGAGATTCCCACTGCTGACTTCCATAGGATAAGGATTATCGAGATTCCCACTGCGGACACACACACACACACACGCACAAACGAACAAACAAACAAACAAAGAAAATAATAAGCACTGCCCGCCGGCGGGCAGTGCTTATTAGAGTTCGTCTGCGCACGAGAATTTCAGAAAATTGGACAAGAAGAGGAGGCAGAGGCGGCGGAGCGGCTAACAATGTCAAAATGTTACTTACAATGCTGCAACATGTAACAATAGGGTAATAACAAGCGAGGTGCACAATATCGGATTATAGTTCACTCGAACAAGATGCAACAATGGTTGGGTGCCGGGAAACTAACATTGTCGTTGTTTGAGCTAGCTACCTCGTTGTGGAGAACCAAAATTAAATGGTCTTGATTTTTCCTTAAATCTTGAAGTTTTAAACCGTAAGGTGCGAAGTCTTAACTTTTGTGCGGCCTCAAAATTGGGCAGCCAACATGACTGAGTGACTTATTTACTTTTTCAATGCGAGCTTCGGGAAGCCAGTTGAATTGTTTCTGTGATTGTTACCACGATACTGAAACAATCCAGAATCAACTACTCATAGA
Source organism: Lithobius niger (assembly GCA_023313725.1). Taxonomy (NCBI): domain Eukaryota; kingdom Metazoa; phylum Arthropoda; class Chilopoda; order Lithobiomorpha; family Lithobiidae; genus Lithobius; species Lithobius niger. The sequence goes on from JAHWFP010087041.1 coordinate 21,879, forward strand.
GATGACGCATGCTAAATCCAGAAATACGCTAATGTGTTGCCATCAAATAAGAATCATGGGACAAACTTTCGGCTGAACCTGAACATAAGTATCCAGTTCTAATGTTCCGTTTTTTCGAAAACAAAAATCGGTAGACAGTGGACATATAAAATAGAGAGTCTCATGTCAAGTTTAGGGGTAGGAACGTTGCATGAATTTGTGGAGATTTACGCAGGTTAAACGTTTCCGGAATACCTCTACAGAACAACACGTGACCACCTTTTCAGGGAGAAAATTCCAGACACCAATCACTATAACGGAAAAAAAGTTTCGACGACAATCCAAGTGAGAATCCCGTATTGTAAGTTTCAGAAAATGTCCTCTGGTTCGAATTGCATTTGAAAAATCGAAGAATAGGAGGTCAATACCCAATAGACCATGAACAATCTGGAAAGTGAGGATCAGATCGGCTCTCAATCTCCGAAGTTCGACTGAGTCAAGCTTTAACAATTTCAGGCGTTGACCATATGTCTGGTCACGGAGGCCTTCAAGGGACTTAATATACCGTCTCTGAACCGCTTCCATCAAATCAATGTCGCGAAGCAAATAAGGGGACCATACAGGGCTGACGTACTCAAGAATCGGTCTAACATACACCTTAAAAGCCCATACCTTGACGTCCCAACTGCTAGATAGAAAGCAGTTTTTGATTAAAGCAGTACGTGCATACGCGATAGCTTCAATTTTGCGACAGTGTGGGCTAAATTTAAGGTTTTCAGAAAACCAGACACCGAGGTCTTTGGTTTCAGTTAAAGAGGGGAGAGGATGCCCATCAACGTAAAATGAACATCTACCAGTCTGGTCTCCGACATGATTACTGTTACATTTAGTTGTCGAAATCGGCAACTGCCATTCTTTTGACCAATTAATGACACAATTGATCTGTAATTTCAACATCTCAGTGTCAGCTTCGCTGTTAATTGCAGAATCCAGCTTCAAGTCGTCAGCTACCTTTGACTGGTTTGCCGAGGATGGCTCACAATTAAGGTCATTGATATAGATCACAAAAAGTAGCGGGCCCAAGACGGATCCCTAAGGTACACCACTTATTATTCTATGCGGAGAAGATTTCGAGTCCCCGACCATTACAAACTGTGATTTGTCGTGTACAAATGCAGAAATCCACCTTAATAACTTGCCACCAAAGCCAAGTTTTTCAATTTTGAAGAGAAGCTTCAAGAGGGTTACAGACTCAAAAGCCTTTTTAAAATAAAGATAAATAATATCTGTTGTGATACCGACGTCTAACCCACTCGTCCATCTATCAAGACATAATAATTGGTGAGTTGTCGAGCGACCTGACTTAAAGCCAAATTGGTCCCTACCAATTAAATTGTTGGATTCAAGAACGATTATCATATCATCGCAGATGATAGATTCCATTATCTTGCATGGAATCACCGTAAGCGCAGATGGGCGATAGTTTCCCGGATCTGAAGTGTCTCCCTTCTTGAAAACAGGTATCACAATCGCAGTCTTCCAGATCGACGGTAGTTTACCTACAGCAAATGCCAGATTAAACAAGAGTGCCAGGGGGGGAGCTAATTTCACCGCAACTTTATTTATAAAAGAAAGCGGAGAATTTATCTGGCCCCACTGAATGGCTTTGTTTAAGTTTTTTTTATCACCTGTGAGATGATTTCAGGGGTAAACCTTTACATTCGTTTATAATAAAAACCGGGTGAAAACATGGTAGGTACTATGAGAAGTGAGTACCATTATCGGTAATTCCATTTGAAACAATCTGTGCGTTCAGAATTTCAGCCTTAATTGAATTATCGGTTACGTAGTGCCCGTTAGATATGAAAGGGGGAAAAGTTCGTGACGAAGCAGTTTTTGCCTTGTACAATTTAATAAGGGCTGAAAGTGATCCATCTGAAAGAACCTTCAAGTCCCATGAATGTTGCCATTTAGCTGCTTCAATCGAGTAGAAGAACGGCATATATTGTAGCGCCGTAAGAGCACGACTGAAGGCTGGTGTTTATATTTGTGCCAAAGTTGAAGTTTAAGGCGTTTTAATTTTGATAAGATTTTAGGGGGTTTAGGTCCGCAAATTACTATGGGTGGTTTCGAAGAGTTGCTTCTGTTCACCTTCTGCAGAAGGACATCGTAGAACACCTCCCATGCACGTTCTAAATCAAGTTCACCGGTTACTAGTAGCTTTTGCCAATTTATGGTGTTCAAATTCTCCCTTAACCTGGTGAAATTGACCTTGCCCAGGATATAGGAGCTAGTAGCTTGGAGTGACGTTTCACAATGAAGATTAAAGGAAACCATGCAGCGATCGCTTGTACCAAAATGGTCTAAAACTTGAATGTCAAAAAGTAAACGATCATTATCTGTAAGAAGGAGATCCAACGTATTTTCCCCTCGTGTAGGTTTCTCAACAAGTTATCAAAAACCTATTGAAATTATATGTTCTAGAAAAATTAGATGAACTCTCTCAGTAGCAGTACATAACCTCCAGTTTGCTGTAGAAAAGGTGAAATCACCTAGTATGATGTTGGGGTAAGAGGTGTTCAATGATGACAAAATAAATGCATTCAAATACATAGCCTGCTGCTCAACCCGAGTTTAAAAGTTTAAACGAAGACGATGGATCGGCTGCAGAGGAAGGGTTGATGGTATTGGGTTGGGGTCACGAATGCCTCACCACCAAGGTTAGACCTACCAGTGACAGAATGGTCCCCGATGGGACCCCCGTGAGGGACAAGTTAGTGGGGGGAGCCAGGTATCATGTTAAAGTTTCTTTAGAAAATAATAAAATAATGCATTGTAGTTTAAAGCTTGGGTAAACCAATTGTCACTCTTAATAATAATAATAATAATAATGTTTGGTTTTTTAAAGAGTGTTTTAAGTGCTTTATTAATGACCTTTTGCAGTTGTATTAGGTATCCTTTTGTTGTTGTTCCATAGACTGTTATCCCATAATTAACATTTGACATGATAAGAGCATCAAAAACAGATTTTTATTATTTACATTTAGTGTGTTCTTACGTTTGTAGAAGGTCGGTATAACTTTCCTAATTTTTTAATAATACCTGAAATATGTTCCTGAAATTTCCAATTTTTATTGATGTCAAAACCCAAATATTTAGTTTTAGTTACCTTTTTAATTGGTCGGCAGGAACAGTTTTTTGGATTTAAACAATTATGGTTGCACAAGGTAGTATTTCATTGTTCACCTTCTTTATGTAATGTATTAATTGGTAAAAAAAAAACAGTTTTCACTTCATTTAAGATTAGTTCATTTTTTTCTAAATAAATTCTTAAGATTTGAAAATTATTTTGAAGATTTGTTAACATTTTTTCAGATTCATAATTGATGGAAAGAAGAAAAATGTTGTCAGCATATAAAGTCAAATTAGTTTTCCAATTTAAATCAGCAATGTCATTTAAATAAATTATGAAAAGAAGGGGGCCGAGGACTGAACCCTGTCGGACCCCATGTGTACAAGATTCCCAAACACATTTTTCCTCTAAGGCCGTGTTTAAAATTTTTTTCCAAAATAATTTCTTTACTGAGTATACCAAAGGATTTTGTAAGGTCGACCAAAACTGCACCTGCAAATTTTCCTACATTAAGAGCTCTAGTAATATTATTATTTATATTTTCAAATGCATCTAATGCTCCTTTTTTTTTAAAGCCAAACTGTATTTTGTTGAGGATATTATATTTATTTAGAAAATTTATAATTTTTTGATAAAACAATTTTTCAAATATTTTATTCAAAACTGGTAGTAGAGAGATTGGTCTGTTTACAAGTTTACAAATGGTCTTTTTTTTTAATTGGGTGACTAATTTGTTTTTGTAACCTTTTTGGCCAATTTCTTTATCAAGAACTATTAGATGCTAATACTAGATGCTAATAATTAAAATTACCATAAACTCACTAGTTTTATCTTTAGTACTCAAAAAATATTCGAGTAGAAAGTGTGTCGTCCGCTTGATTTTTTTAACATCATATGCTCCATAACTGACAGAATATCATTTTTTGTTGCCTCAAAGATCCCCAATGTTTTAATTGTTTTTTTACCGCTACTTCTATTACCTTTTAAATTTAAATTTTGTTCAGTATATTTTTTAGCGTTAGTTAGATTATTGATGTTTGTATTCCTTTGTGTCATGATTTGAGGAATTAGTTTTTATAATGTTCAGCAAACTCGTTGCATGTGTTTTCAATTTTGCCTTCAAAATGCATTTTGAAATATTCATCAATATTACTTTTATCTTTATTTCTTCCCATGAGATTATTAATTTTGTCCCGTACTTTTTTCCCATCTGTTTTATTTGTCTGGAAAACATTTTCATAAAAGTGTTGTTTCGTCATTTTTATTTTTTTCGTCACATTATTTTATTTATTCATTTTTTTATTTATACTTTATTTTTTCATTGAGAAGCTTCAATAACTCTACATTCATCCATTCATTTCTAAAAGCATTTTTCATTTTACCATTTGACCGCCTTGCGTCAAAAGAATTATTTTGAAAAAATTATTTTCATAGACTAAGTTAATATTTTTTTCATAAATTTCATTAGGGTCCTCAAGATTTTTCAGGTAATCCCAGTTTACAGTGTTGAATTCTTCTATTATTTTTTATGATTTAAGGATGACATTTGTGGCCTAGAGGTAGGATTTATTTTATTTATTTTTTCATTTTTGGATTTAATGATTTTTTGTTATTACTATATATTAACTCAATCGCTGTATAATAGTGATCCGCTGGTTTCAAAGTAATGACACTACTTCTACAGTCAAGTGAAAGTAATTGTGTTAAAATTAATGCAATGCACGATTTAGTCATCCTATTATATTTTATTTCTTCTCTAGTTGATACTTCGATTTGTTGGCTGTAACCGAAGCTAGCTATTAAGTTTTCAAATTTGTTAATTTCATATTTCTCACAATCATCCTGAGTTTCAGTTAGAGTATTGTAGTTAAAATCTCCCATAAAAATAATGTGTTTTTTGTTGTTGTTTTTTTTTCGACTGCAGAAGTTTTTTCAAATTTTCATAAAAAGTGAATTTATTTTATGAAGGCTGTCTATATACAATAATATAGTTTAAAATGTATCCCTCAGTACTCACTGTTATGATATCAAGTGCGTTACTCTGGCCTATTTTTATCACTTAATGCGTAATGTTGACATTATTTTTTTTCTTTGATGAAAGCCATTATTCCCCCACCTCTCTGATTTTCTCTACAAACTGCAATTTGTTTATATCCATCAAAATTATAATTTACTAATTCTTCGCTTCTAATAGTTGTCTCCGTTAAGGCAATAACATCCCGGTTAACATTGCTGCTTTCAAGGTCAATGTTAAGCTTAGGCCAGTTTTTCGACAACTTCTGACATTTACATGTACACAATTCAGGCTTTCGCTGTCAACGTTACCAGGGAAACAAAGTTTGTATTTGGTGAAGTTATCACACACTTGATTGGCTGGTTCATTGGCTGGTTCAATAAATAATAATAATAATAATTTTATTTTTCATAAGAAATGCTCGAAGCTTGAATAAGGTTGTTTGAGCAGCAAACACAAACATTACAATTCAATAAATAACATAAAACATAAAAATTTACATACAATTTAAAACCTTTAAAAAACCAACTTACGTTTCAATTTAACAAATAATTATTAAATATATATTTAAAAACATAATACAAATAACAAATTAACTCAACATACCATTTTATTATTTTAATATTTTCATGGTAAAGTTTTATTTACAAATAGTTTATAGTTTATAATAGTTATATAGTTATAGTTATAGTTATAGTTTATAATAGTTATAGTTTTACAATAGTTTTTACAAATTTTTAATGCTGGTTTTAGTTTACAAATGCTGTTTTGGGCTAAAGTTCAGTTTACCACAATTTTCTAAAAGCTCTGAATTCTGTCAGTAAACAAAAGAAACAAAAGAACATGTATCTACAGCAGCACCACGCATTGGTTGCTTGTTTTGTCTCGGGAACCAGAAAGTCGGCCGACAAAGTAGTTAGAATTTGAACTGTTACGAACGCATGTCTGTAGTGGTTCGGCTTGTGCGCATTACTGCTACGAATACATGTTAGTACCTGGTCGCGAAGGGGTTAATAAGTGAAAATCATGTTCCAAATTTTTTAGCATATCGTTTTTCGTGTTATGAATTGAGAAAAGTGCCGTGTCATCTGCAAAAAGGTGAAGACATGGTCTGTCTATTCCAACTTCTATATCATTTGTGAAAATAAGAAAAAGAAGTGGTCCGAGTATCGAACCTTGTGGTATTCAGATTGAATTTTTATATTTTTACCAAGAACGTTATCAATTTTAAACAGCTGCTTTTCGATTTCTGAGATAACTTTTAAGAATATTATAAATTTTTCCTCTAAGTCCTACATTATTACATTTGTTCAATAAAATTTCATTATAGAAGGAGTCAAAAGCCTTTTGTAAATCAATAAAAATTGTCTCAATATATTTGCCTTCATTTAATGCTGTAGTTACAAGGTCATTTATTTGTATAAGTTGTTGTGTTGTTCCTTTTGTCTCTGTATATCCAAATATTATGTCTGCTAATTTTTTATGTTTTGTTAAAAAATTTTTTATTTTATTTGGAAAAATTTTTCAATTATTCTATTTATTACTGATAACAAGGATATTGGTCTGTATTTATTTACATCTGTTTTTTTACCTTTTTTAAATTTTCAGGCCATTTTTCCTCATCAATTAAATTGATAATCAGCTGGCGTATTGCTTTTGATGTATTTTTTACTTTCTTTATTATGTTTTGTCATGATACTGTCATATTCTGTCGAATTTTTATTTTTAAGTTCTGTAATAATTTTCTCTATTTCAATTTCCGATGTTTTAACACTATATATTGAGTTTCTCATATTGTTTTATTTTAACTTAGAAAACTTCCTTTTAAAAAAATTTCCCTGGAGTATGTTTTTCATTTTATTTTTATACCTTTCTTTTAATTCAGGTACCTGATTTTGAAAATTTATTTAAAATTGTTACATATTTCTTCTTTTGTACTTTTCTTGAAAGCATTTCCAATTGTTTCATCAATATTTTCTTTATTTATATTTTTTCCAGTTAATTCATTTATAACTTGCCACATTGTTTTATTATCCTTTTTACCATTGTTAATCTCTTTTTTCATAAAATGTTTGTTTATCTTCTGTAACTAGATTTTTACAGATTTTTAGTGCATTATAAGTGTTTAGTTTGTACATAGATATTGCTTTAATTTTTTTATTTCATTCCAAATTTTATTTTTCCTTCTTATTAATTCTAACATTTCCAGACTTATCCATTTTTCCCCTTCTACTTTTTCAAACTTTGTTTTATTTTTTTCTCTTAAAGTATTTTTGTTATAAATGTATTGTCTTGTTTTGGTAATTTCATTTAATGTTTCGTCTACATCTAAACTTTTTATTAGATTAGGGCATTGGATATTATTCAATTTTTCTACAATTTTATTTTCATCATATTTTTCTTTTTGCTTTTTATTGTTTTGTAGAGTAATCGTTTTTTGTTTCATTTTCTTTTTTGTTACTTCTTTCCCAAAGTCAGCATGATGTAAAATAGTGGACAGAAAATTTTTCCTCCGTTGTTAAACTTTTGTAGGCCAGTTTTTTTGTTTTTACATAAGCAAGCCTTTTGTAAACCAATTTCATCTTCTTTTTTCTTTTAATAAATTCAATTCTTGTTGGAGAGGTAATTTTTCATCAATTTTCATTAATTTTTAAATTTATTGTGTGAATGTTGTCGAGATTTTTATTCTTATCCAGAATAATCAAAATTCCACCTCCTCTTTTTGTTTTTTCTTTTGTTATTGCAAAGTTCATATATCCTTCAATTTTATAGATTTCAATTTCTTCTTTTTAATGCTTATTTCTGTAATAACAATTAGACTCCATCTTGTTTTACGCCTATCAATCCCAATTTGTAAATTATTCCAAATTTTTCTAAGGCTTCTTATGTTCAAATGTAATAATGAAATTCCAATTTCCCCTTCCAAATGGAGTGTCGTACAATCCTTCACTTGATCAAAATTCTGTAACACTATGTTTTTGAAATTGAATTTGTGGGGTTGTTGTTGTTTACATCAAATCAAATTCCGACCGCACATTTAGTACTTTCTGTTCATTTTCATTTACCCTCCTATGAAATTTTCCATTTCTGAATCAGATGTACTTAATATAATAATAATAATAATAATAATTTTATTGCATGAAAAATACTCGAAGTTTGAATTAACAAACTTGTACGAGCAGCAATAAATGTACACGTTTTAAACACGGCAATTACATTATACATACATGAAATAAGAAACAATTACAATTAAAACTAATACATTTTAATAACACATTAAGTCGACGAGTACCTTTAATAATCTTTAGAATTAATTTTGTACTTTATATATTTTAACTAATTCAGTCATTAGATTTCATTTCGACTTTGGACTGATATTCTAACATTTTCTTATCTACTTGTTATAAATATTCAGTATGTAATAATTCTTATTTCTTGTTCTATTTGTATAATTCCGTTGTAGTAATTTAAATTTCTGTGATGTTGTTCTCAAACGATTACTTTTTGTTTCATTATTTATTTTATATTTATTTTGATAATAGCTTTTTACACTATTATTATATAATCCTATAAATCTGTTATTTTTAAAATAATATGTTTTATGTTCTCTCCTGATTATTCCCGAACAGGTTCTAATTGCCTTATTTTCTACTTTTTTGAAGTCTTTGTATTAAATAATCAGCTGCAAAACCATAAATTTCAATTACATAGCATAAAATACTACTTATCCATGCTTCATATAGAATTTTTTAATTTTTTTTAGATAAAATGTATTTAACATTCTATAACTTTGGTATGATTGGTCTACGTTTTGTTGTGATTCTTCAAATCTGTTGTTTAAAGTTCCAATGCATGTCAATTTCTAATCCTAAATATTTTGCGACAATTCTAGTTTCAATTTCTTTGTAGGTTTCATTACAATTATGATCACTTATTCCGGACGTAATTTTTTACACTGTTCAGAATGTGTATTTCTTTTTGCCTTTTGCTTATTTTTCATTTTTGGTACTGTTATTTCAAGGAATGATGTTTTTTCTTCACTAATATATAGTTCGTTTTCCATTAACCATCCATTAATCATGCCAAAGTCCTTTTGTAAGTTGCTGATCATATCAATATAATTTGTATTTATTGAAATTAAGATTGGATTGTGTCATCTGCAAACATATAAACTTTATATTTTTAAAAAAATTTATAAATATCATTTCCATATATTAAGAAAAGCAGTGGTCCCAATCCTGCTCCTTGCGGTACTCCATATGTGATATTTGTATAACTGCTGTAGTTTTCCTTTATCTTAACTGTTGATTTTCTATTTGTTAGATAGCTTTTTATAAATTAAATTGTAAATTTTCCACGCAGGCCAATGTTTTCACATTTCTTCAATAATATTGTTGGATCAGACGAATCAAAAGCTTTTGCAAGTCAATGAAAAGAGCACATACATTTTTTTCATCTAGAGCCTTTGTTATTGTTTCATTTAATTCTATTAATTGATCATATGTACCTTTCTTTTTAGTGTATCGAAATTGTATGTTATTTAATAATTTAAAATTTTCAATGTATTCAGTTATTTTTTTTAAAGAATCTTTCGATTATTTCAATAATAGACAATAAAGAGATTGGTCTATAATAAGTTAGTTGTCTCACTTTTTTTCAAAATTGGTCTCAGCACTTGGATTTTTAATTGATCTGGCCAAATTTCTTTTTCAATTATCCTAATTATCAGTTTACAGATAAAAAATGCTGTATTTTCTTCCTATTTCTTAAAATTCATTGTATTAAAACCATCCATGCCTGTTGCCTTTGTATTTTTACGTTGTATTATATTTCTAATTTCTGTTGTTGTTGGATTTTGTACAAAAAAGGCCTTATTATTTATGTTTACAATTTTCCTTTTAATCTTTTCAAATGTTGTCTTATAATGATATCCCTCTTTGTAATTATTTATTTTTTGTTCACATTTCCCCCTTAACTTTGGTATTTGCAAGTTGTATACTTGTTTCCTTAAAGCTCTCACTAGCTGATCATCAATATGTTGTTTTTTTCTTTTGTTTCCCATTTATTTCATCAATATTATTCCATAACGTTTTACCATTATTGGATTCCTCTATTTTACCTCTAAAATACTCTTGTTTACATTTGTCATTTTTTTCACAATTTCATTTTTCAAAGCTCAGTATTCTTGCAATAGCTGTGGATTTATGTTTTTATCTTCTTTATTTGTTTTTTGTCTATAGTTTATTTTTTTTATTTATCATATGAACAATTTCATCAGTTATCCATTCTAATATTTTTTATCTAACTTTTATTTTTATTAGTTTTTCTGTGGCCTATTTGTTATTTGATTTTTTCGGAAATTTCTCTTATTGAAAGTATAATCTCTGAACACATTTCATTTGGGCATTCTGTTTTATGACAACACCAATTTTGTTGTTGCAATTCAGTTATTTTTTTTTTATTATAAAAATATAATAATAATATAATATAATATATTAATGTATAATAATAATAATAATAATAATAATAATAATAATAATAATAATAATAATAATACTTTATTTCAAATTGCTACAATGTAATTCTCGAAGTTACAATGAAAAAGTGCAACTTGTGTGAGTATGACATTTTCAATCCATTTCAATCAATATTGCATTATTCTTATTATTCTTACAGGAAGCTCGATCAATGTGGTCACAATCAAGGACAAAGCTAATAATCTAGAAATTTACAGTACTTGTTTTATGTTTTAGTTGATTCATTTGATAATATTTTTGATAGTAAATCCTTTTTAAATTCATTTAGTGTTATGTAATGAAGCGTATTCTCTGACAGTTAATTATATAGTTTTGGAATATACCATTCCTTTCTTCTCTTTCCATATTGATTTTTCCATGTTGGAATTTTGAATTTCTCATTTATTCCTCGTATTCTCGTAATGTATTAATTGATTTCTTGTATTTATTATTAAAATAATTCTTTGTTAAGATAATAAAGTTTTTTAACTCTTCTATTTTCAATATTTTGTTTTCTTTAAAGAGTGTCAAGGTTTTTTTTATTTTTTATTATCGATTTGTCAGCAAACATCACTTTTACTAATTTATTTTGTGTTTTTGCAGTTTGTTTATTAAATATTCTGGTGCATGTCCATATATTTCTAGTCCATATCTTATATTGCTACTTATCCATGCTTCATACCCAGTTTTCTTTTGCTTATTATCCAATATATTTCTAACTTGATAAACTTTTGGTATGATTGGCCTTAGTTTTTTAATTAACCCTGTAATGTGTTTTTTAAAGTTCCAATGTTTATCAATTTCAATTGCTAGATATTTAGTTGAATATTTTTTCTCCAGTTTCACACATTTCTCATTGTATCCTTCTTTATTGTTATTAATTAGGATTTTGCAATCGCCATAATGTTTCTTAAACCAAATTTCTTTTTTGGGTTTCATTTTAGGCACAGTAATGTCCATTTGTAGTGTTTTTTTCTTTGCTGATGAACAATTCATTTTCCACAAAATAATCATTTAAAATACTAAAGTCATTCTGTAGGTTGTATATCATATTGTCATAATCACTATGTATACAAATCAAAATTGTATCATCCACAAATAAATAAATATTAGTTTTTTCTAGCTTCTCGTTAATATCATTAGTATATATCAGGTACAATAATGGCCCCAAAACAGATCCTTGTGGTACTCCATATTTTTTTTTACATGTAGTACTATTTATTTCCTCAATTTGTACAATAGATTTTCTGTTTGATAGGTAGCATTTTAATATATTATAGATTTTTCCTCCTAATCCCATATTTTTTCATTTTTTTAATAGTATTTTTTAATCAAATGGCCTCTGTAGGTCAATAAGTACTGCTCCGACGTATTTTCCTTGGTTTAATGCCATTGTTATTAAGTCATTTACTTCTATTAAAATATTTGTTGTGCTTTTATTTTTTGTGTATCCAAATTGTACTTTATTTAGTACATTATATTTTTCAAAAAAGTTCCATATTCTCTTTGCAAAAAAAATTTTCCAAAATTTTATTAATAATGGACAGTAATGAGATAGGTCTGTAATTATTTAAATGCTGTTTATCGCCTTTTTTGTAAACTGGTCTGATTATCAGTATTTTTAATTTTCTTTATCTATCATTATTAATTTACATATTGCTATAGATGTATTTTCTTTAGTGTCTTTAATATGACTTGTAATGATTTTGTCAATTTCTACTGCTTTTGTTTTGTTTAGTCCCGTAATTATATTTAATATTTCTACTCTGTTAGTCTCATCAATCACCATTGATTTTACATTAATTTTTTTGCTTACATCTCTGTTTTAATTTCTTTGAAAAAGCACCTTTTTATACTCTTTATTTCCTCTTTCATCTTTCATTTTCAAATGTTTAATTTGGTTTTCAAAATTTTCATTAAATTCATTTGTGAGGTCTATGGTTTTTTTTATTTCTAAATGTTCTTTTTATTTCTTCATCAATGTTCATCTTTTTTTTCTCCCCTGTTATTTCATTTATTACATCACATATTGTATTCTTCTTTTTATTAAGATTATTTAGTTTTTTGTATAATAATTATTTTTACATTCCTTTATCAGTTTACTTACATTCATTTTTTATATTTTATATTTATAATATATTTTTTCCCTTTTATTTTATAATAATAATAACTAGCGGAGTCGCTCGCTTCGCTCGCTCATTCCGCATCATCTCGCTGCGCACGAGAAGACTTTCTTGCTGCAACACTTATGATACAGACAGACCTAACACAGAAAAAACGATCAAGCAAATTATAAGAGTGTAGTATACGATATCAGTTATCTCGGGAGAAGGTCAATATTATTTTTTTACGTCCAAGGAGTCAAGCAAAAAAATCAAGCAATTTATCAGAAAAGCCCTGTTTCTGATGACAGACACTGATTTTCATACGCTTCGCTCACTCAATCAGTGCAAACATTTCCTCAGAAACTTGATTGAATCAATGTAACCACTAAGAACCACACATCATTTATAATTTGTGTTAGTATACACTTTATATGGGTTTTCTTGTTTCACTTATTTTAAGAATATTGTTCTTTACGTCCTGCTCAGTACATGTTTTTTTCATGGGTGTCTTATCACTTCACTTTCTGATGATCCCTCACTTTGAGAAACATCTGCAGAACGTCAGTTGTAATCTACTACGAAGGTGAGAGAAGAAAGATTGATAGAGCAAAGCGGGCCACACATTCAAAAGGTTTACTTTACATGGAAATCGCTCGCTTTGCTCGTTCAATCCACGCACCTCCGTGCTATGTGGTGTGTTGCAAAATATGTCGTCCGTGCACCCTTTTCCAGATCATCTCTCTTTGCTCGAGGAGGTGTTCATGAACAAACTATGACGTCATAAACAAACATCATGAGGGTTTAAAAAACTTTGACGTTAGTTTTTCAGGTTCTTTCGCTTATTTGAAGGTGATAATATCAAGTTGCAGCGAGGAAAATAGTGCTATTAAAAGCGAAATTTAATTATCTTTCGTTTGGTCCTACTCCCATCTTTGTGGGTGCTTTGGTTCCGGAGGAGTAGAGGTACAAACACGCACGCACGCACGCACATCGTATGATTTTAATTATGTAGATAATAATAATTTATTTCAAAACAGTTACAATCGTAACCCTCGAAACTGCATTGAAACAGTTTGTGCGAATAAAAAAAAAAAAAATCTAGAAAACAATTTTAAATTATCCATCCAAACATACACCCCACACGAGTTGGTTGCAACAATAATACACTTATACATTTTATTTTAGATATTTCTAGTAACATTATGTATTTTATTTGTTTATTATGTGTCATCAAGCAAGAAGAAGTCTTTTATACTTTTTTTAACTGCCCTTTTTTCTACAATTTAGTAGTTCATTTGTAATTTCATTAAAAATATTAGATATTAAATATTGTTGGTTTCTGTTCCTGTAGTTATTTTTCCAAGCTGGTTGTTTATAAATATTTTTTACAGTTCTTATTTCGCCAATTTTCATGTTCTGGACTTATATCTAGTATCAAAGTAAGGGCACGTTTACGAAACGAGACGTTTTCGCTTACCAAAAGCTATTTCCTAGGCAACCGTTATTTATTTACGATTAGTTTCCCATTTCTCTTAAATGAATACGGTAATAGATAACAAATTAAATGTATTGTAAATAACAACACGGATAATAAACAAAGTGTAAAAGTAATTTTTAACATTGCTACAACAATGTTTTTATTTCACGCTATTTTCAAAATTTGCTATTCTCGTACAAATAACAGCTTCTTACAGTGATCAGACTGCGGTAGAATAAATAGCTGCTCGCATCGAGAATTCAAAAACCAACATGGCGTTCATTTCGGGGTCATCGACTGGAAGACAAACCATCAAATGCCAGCGTTCTGAAATCAGACCGTCGTTTTGTACTGCAGCAAAAATTGTATTCTTGCTGTCATATTGCATGCATCGTACGTCATGTCGCAAGACACAAGCAAAATATCTGCATCTATGTTGTTGCCATTGTTACCACATATAGACAACTCGAAAGCTGCATTATCCAGTAAATGCGAGAGGCAGCCAGTTGATTTAGTATTAACCAAGTAAAAACTAGTGAGCGAGAGAATTGCCATTGCGTAAACTAGTGAGCGAGAGAATTGCCATTGCGTAAACTCGCCCTAATACTTTGTTAGTATAACTAAATTTTTTATTTGCTTTATATTCATAATTTTATTTTGTTTGAAGATTTGTTTTGTTTTTATATTATTTTCTCTCCAAATAAGATTTTAATCAGTTAATTTTCAATTTTTTGAAGTCTCTCAAGTGAATATTCAGAAGCATGTCCGTATATCTCTATACCATAACTTATTATGCTTAAGACCTATGCATCAAGTATAATTTTCTGTTGTTTATTATTTAGTAAATCTCTCAATATATAAACCTTGGGGCATATTTTTCTTAGTTTATTTAGTGTTCCTTTTATCTGAGTTTTAAATGACCAATTTTTATCAATTTCTATTCTTAAATATTACATGGTTTGTTTTTTATCTAATTTTATGCATTTAACTCTTCATGTATGTAAGCAGTTTTTATATTTTAAGTTTTAACAGTCTCCGAAGTGTTTTATTATCCATTTTTTAATTTTTCATTTTCATTTTTGGGACTGTAATGTCCATTTGTACTGTCTTTTCATTACTTATAAACAATTAATTTCAATATAATAATAATTTATTATGTTAAAATCATGTTGTAAATTGTATATCATATGATTGTAACATTTATTAATAGAAATCAAAGATGTATCGTCAACAAACATGAAATTATAAGTTTTATCTATAATGCTAACAATGTCATTTGAATAAATTAAATACAGTAGTGGCCCAAGTACGGATCCCTGTGGTACTCCAAAATTGCTTAATATTGGATAGCTATTTATATCTTTCACTTTTACAATTTTTTCTGTTATGTAAGTAGCTCTTAATTATATATTTTCCCCCTGAGACCCAAATTATAGCATTTCTGTAATAAAAACTTTTTTTCATACATATCAAAAGCTTTCTGTAAATCAATTAAGGCAATACCAATATATTTACCCTCATTTAGCCCTGTTGTTATTAGGTCATTTACTTCTGATAACAAATCATTCGTTCCCATATTTTTTTCTGTGTCCGAATTGTCATGATGTCGGATTGTTGTATTTTCCAAAAAAACATCCGTTTTTTTTTACAAAAACATTTTCTGTAATTTTATCAATTATTGACAATTATACAGTTGGACGGTAAATACTTAAATCTTGTTTAAGTCCTTTTTTACGTATTGGTCATATGATATGAATTTTTAACTGATCTGGCCAGAGTTCCTGTTTAATCATTACATTTATAAGCTTACATATAGTTTTTGCAGTATTTTTTAAAGTTTTTTTTTATATGGTCATGTCTAATCCTGTTGCATTCGTATTGTTTAATTCTGTTATGATATTTGTTATCTCCTTCTCTGTTGCTTCTTCTAAACACATAGTTTGTTTTGTTTATTGTTTATGTTTAATCCTCTCTTTTTTACTTAATTGGAAAAATCACCTTTCTTATATATTTCATGTTCGTCTTTATTTATTGTTCTTAATTCTATTACTTGATTTGAGAAATTTTGATTAAAATCATTGACTATATTTCCCAAGCATTTATCATTGAAAGCCTTCAATCTTCCCTCATCAATTTGCTTTTTATCATTTTCCCAATTAACTCATTTACTACTTTCCATATTGATGTTTTATTTTTTTTGTAATTTGTTTATTTTATTTTGAAAAAAAAATTTTACATTCTTTTTTTTTTCTTTTCTATAGCTTTTTTCTCTTTTATATTTTCTTGATAGCTCTTCATCGTTAGTTCCTAAGGTTTTTAGATCATTCCACATTTTATTTTTTCTATTTATGCTTGCTACTAATTCATCTGTCATCCATTCTTTTCTACATTGTTTATTTTTATTTGTGTGTTATTTTCTTTTGTTTTGTAGTGTTTTTTTTTATAGATTTCATGAAAATTCTTTAAAATTTCATTATAAAACATTTCTGAATTATCCATGTCCGTCAAAAACCCCAGTTTATTCGATTTAACTCGTTTTAAATTGGATTATTTATGTTCAGAAAGAATTCTTCTTCAATTTCATTTTCAATCATTGTATTTTTTTTATCCTTTTTTTGATTCCATATCCAAATCTTAGTCCAATAATGATCTGCTAATTTATTTGTCACCACTTGATTTACTAACTTTACTTTGTCTGTATATGTGATCAATACATGATTTATGTAGACAATTTATATCATTTTTTACAGAAAACTTTCCTCTAGTTGGTGAATTTATCTTACAGTTTAATACTGATTCTCCTAACATATTTTCATAGTAGTCTATTGCTGAACGGTTGTGGTTATCTTCATAATGTTAATTTTTTTCTAATATATCAATATTCATGTCACCAATTATAATTTGATGTGTACTATTTTCATTATTCTTCTCTAGTATTTATTTTAATGATTTTGAAAAAAGCTTTTCTACTTAATGTACATTTTCTGTATATTACTACAATTTTCATATCCTGGATTTTATTTATTTTATCATGCACTTCAATTTCTATAATGGAATTTCAGTAGTAGATGTTTCGATGGAAAGCAGGCCCTTTTGAGCAACCCCCACGCTGCTGGCTCCCTCCTTCATTTCTGCAGATGGGGACCTCTTCCTATTTTGTGGGTGCCCTCCTAATTTTTTTTGCGTTTTTTACAAGTGTTTAACCCGCAAGGTTGTGGGTTGGTTCATCGTCGGCCTCTTTGTTTAGTGAAAGTTGTGTAACTCCTTGAGTGCCACTGACCTCTAAAAGTAATTAACAGCCTCTGGCGCGCAACGGCCGCTTCCGGCTACATTCTCAGGAAGTAGGGTACCCAGAAAACCCAATTTACACATCACTAAAAGTTTACGGAATTTTTTTTCTGAATTAATGTTCCAAAATTATGCTATTCACTCGCGTTGCCTAACCTACCTAACCTAGTCTAACTAATCTAAGCTAACTAACCATAACAAAAAAAGAACACGAAACTGAGAATAATAAAAGCAATCGTTTGTTGTAGTTCTCTTATAGGTTTGTTCTAGTGCAGGTTTTCCAACTACTAACTTCTGGATTACGACCTGCGGGCTAGGTCGCTGTGCAGTGTCGGGTCTAGCATTTACGTCTTTTTGAATAATTTTGAGAAGTTTATACATGTTTCCCCTCGGATTTGTGAAGCGAAACAGTGCTAGGGTGAAGAGTAAAGTCGGTTAGTACAAAATTAAGTGGTTTTTACTACCAGGACGTACCAATAGAAGTTACCGTGGCATGCTAGGAAAAAATAACCGAATCTTCATTTACGTTGTGCTTACATAGGCTGAAAGAGAGGTTGATCCGTACAATTTTTGTTCCTGCATAAGGTAGGCTATGTACTTTTGTTTATATTTACAAAACAGCTAGCATTTATATATATTTACTGAACTTAACGTGACATTAAAAAGTAAATTCATGAGATGTATGACATTTGATAACAAATTATTGTCAGATGGATTTATACAAAAGTCAGGGTTTTTGGTGTAAATAATCTGCCGATTTTACTGTCAACACTGTCCTAAACTAGGGCCTAATCCATGATTAAAATCAAGAATTGTAAAACAAACACACGAAAAAACACGGCAGTTGCCAATTTATTGTGTAGTACTTCGTTAGCGTGAGTATTCCGTAGAGTGGCTAATTTTGAACCATACATTTTTAATTTACAACATATTAGGCTCTGAACAGTGTATATGTGTACATGACACTCAAGTGAACCGATTATTTATGCCAGCTTATAATACTTTTTAATAAAAGTCAACACCATTACTTTCAGTTTACCGCTTAGTGCTACCTGGAAACCTCGCTACAAAAGTCACTAATTTGAAGGTTTTCTAAGTATAGAATCCAAAAACCTTATTCTAAAACCTTATTTTAAGATTTAGTCTTACCCACAAATTTATATTAAGCCTTGTTTATGTATGAAATAAATTAAATAAACGTTCTTCTTATCTGCTCTTACAGTTAAACCGTCCCGTGCGAAAACTTTTAAGCAAATGGCAAACACACCTGCGGAAACTGGTTTTATAGGGGTCGACTAGCAAGCTAAAATTGAAATCGCGTCTGGACCGTTTTGGAATTTTAAATCCAACTATTACTTTTTGGTTAAGTAGGTCACTCAAACAGTATGTAAACTAGGATTTTCTGTGGTTTAAACCAGTGCTCCCCTGCACGACTGAGGGAGCACATCAGCTTTTCCTAGCTAAGTTGAGCTAAGTAAGTATTCAATTTTGGTCAGGAAGCCAAGTAGGGGTTTTATTAACACAAGCATATCCCTAGCTAAGTTGAGCTAACAAAGTACTCAATTTAGTCGGGAAAACAACTGTAGGTTTTTCTTTTTAACTAACACAAGTGCTTTTCTAGTTTATCAAGGGGTAAGTGCTGTTATTTAATTTGATATTTATAACAAGTTATTATTTTTATTGCAGTTTTTAGTATTTTAGTATTTTAAAGTAATGATAATGCTTTGCGCTTATTTTGGGTATGAAAATATGATTTGTCTCTTATAAATGTATTTTAATTTGCAACTGTAAAAAGTACTGTGGTGGACTTTTTTTGAGCGTGTGTGGTGTAGTGCCAACCTTCTTTACAATGAAGTGGTCGTGGTCGGCACTGAACAGTACAGAGATGTAAAAACAAAAAAGCTCAAATCTAGACTATAATTAAATTAGGTAATTTTTGAGGAAGACGAGGAAGGGGGGCTCATTACGGAATTTAATTGGGGACTTTTTGGGACGTTTAGGGGAGAATTAGGGACCCTTTTGCAAACTTATTTAGGGACCTTTTAGGGACTTTTAGGGGATGAATTAGGGACTTTTTAGGGGCTTCTTAAGGGATTAATTAGGGACTTAAAATGAATATATTAATATGAATTATATTATGGAATAAAATTAGGAATGAACACAGGATGGTCCACAAAAAACTGACGACCCATAATTTTTTAAGTCCAACTTTTCTAGTTAGAACACCTCAGAACCAGAAGAGGACAGAAATCGTTTCCATTAGATTTGATTTGTCTTTTCCTGGTTCTGAGGGGTGTTAACTAGAAAATTGGACTTAGAAATTGTGGGTCGTCAATTTTTTGTGGACCACCGTGTATATTTTCGTAAAAATACTCAAATAGACTTTACATGTATAATGAAAATGCATACATCATACCAGCCTTTCACAGTATATAACTGTCATTATAAATTATGCACGAAATTCTGGCTCTAGGTTTTTTTGTGTGACTTGTACGCTCAGAACTATTTTAAAATGAGCACCTACAAGAATTAATGACTGCTGCATGTCCTGCTGAGTTTATCACTGCCAATAATACTCATTAAACAGTTTTTTATTCTTTCAGTAGGGAAAAGAAATTCTTTAGTGAGCTTATATCGAGGCCTTAGAATTCTAGATAAATTATTGTGCTGTAGTTATACGTGACAGTTGTAATTATGTCTTTGCTCGTACGTTCATCTCCGAACTTTTCCAGGGAAAAAGGACACGAATTTTTTCGTGCTATATTAGGAAGTAGCTGTAATAGTTGCTGTTTAATTTTACATTTAAAAAAAGTTACTGCTATAACTTGGATGTAAAGTCCCACTGCCTGTTTCGTAGGTGTCTTGTATTGTGTGCAGGCATGTGACTGCCTTTCTTCCAAAATGTCGGAAGGACTAAAAAACTAATTTTTACATTGCTTTTTATGTAAAAAGCAACTTACAAATATTTAATGTATTTTTGAGGTAGTTACAAAATTCAGAAATCAGGGTTTCCGTGTAAGAAACACATCACTGCTAGATGGATAATGGGGAGGAGGGTGGGAAAGATGTTTGTAACTGTACATGTTATGTTAAAAGTAATGGTTAAC
>JAHWFP010087041.1:52497-66145 GCA_023313725.1 Lithobius niger
TATTTTTTGAGGTGATGTTGTGAATGCTGTTATAAGTATCTAAATTAAGCAGAGCCAATTCGTAATTTCAAAATTTCGTTCGTAATTCGTAATTTGGTAAGTCCAAATGAATGGGTGTGTTTAGATTAATTTTCAAGTTGGAGTCTTTGCCGGTGAGAATAATCAAACAGGAATCCATGATGTCTTTTTTTAAAGAGATAAAAAAAGATTGTGCTATAGTAAAAAAGAGCAACTGTAAAGAACTCAAGATGAAATATTGTGTCAAATGTTAACGTACGACTCCTAACCAGTCGAATGCCCCAGTTTCTACAACTTCCGAAACAACAGACCGATGGCGATAGTGTTTTGCGATGTATGCGGTGCAAAAAAAGCTTACTTTGTCAAAGTAAGGAAGGGACTCGTAAACAAAATCATTGATAACTTGCCCATTGAAATACATTTACCGGGGTACCAATACTGCGGTCCTGGAACTCAGCTGAAGACGCGACTGGCACGAGAAGATCCTGGAATAAATAAACTAGACGAAGCTTGCTAAGAACACGATATAGCTTATGTCGAAAGCTCGGACTTAAAAGATTGACACGCCACCAATGAAGTTCTAATTTCAAAAGCTCAAAGGGTGAGAGAGGATCCATCTCAGGCATGGTAGTCGTTTCTGTTGTTAAGAAAATCATGAAAACAAAACTTAGGTTCGGAATAGGAAATAAAAAAAATGGATCAACTCGCAAACGAACTTCATAAACCAACGAACGGAAGGTGATTGAACTGGGCCTGAACGATCTATTGAAGGTTGACTTGGTGGAGATGATACTGTACGCTAAGCTAAATAAAGGATTTAACTACCTACTGACTTGCATTAACATCATGTCCAAGTTTGCTTAAGCAATGCCTACAAAAATACTTCAAGCACTTGTTGGGATTGAAACTTGTGATGAATTTGTTTGAATCTTTTATCGTCATGTAGTGTCTGTCGAGAAGAAGCAAGTCAACGTGATGCATACTTTCAACTAAGGAACTCACGCTCGTCTTCCTTGAAACCAAAATCAGAAACAAAAATGTTGTTGGCTTTTTCATACGCCGCGATTTTGGATAAAGGAACGGGGTCCAACACACCTACAACTAACTCGTGCGCACGATACGAGTAATGTTTTGTATCCCAATGATGTTGCGAAGATGGAATGGGGTGTATGCTGGCCAACACAGACCACAGAAAACATCTATCATCTTCACTACGCACATTGACCAGTATATCGATTAGGACCTAGTTTGAGGCTGTTGGGGAGTGCTACGTAACCTTTCCTGGTAAAAGGTCTATAAATTCCAACACGTAGTTCAGTGCACACACATTGCTTGACAACCCATCCACTTCCTTCTATGGCAAACTGTCCGATGCTGAACAGAATCTTGTCTGACATTCCCGAAAGAACCTCCTTGCTCCCCACCCTGACCAGATTGGAGTTAAAATAAGATTTAATAGTTTCCGTATTATCTATTGCTTTTTCGAAGAGAATGCATAATCCAATTTGTGCTTTTATGTTTACCATAAGACGTCGACATTATACTAAAAGATTCCAATATTTGTCCTCGTACTGTTCCAACAACATCAAAGACTCGTAGTGCATTTCATCCTGCGTAAAATCCCGCTTGAAAGTTAAGAAGCATCTGTTGAAAGCATCGCGCACTAGATCAAACCCTCCTAAATCCAAACTATACAGATTCACCTCTAGATCGGTATCGTCTGTCACCTCTGTCTTAGCTTTCAATTCATCAATCATATCGGACAAGGCCCTGTTAATTCTGGTATCCTATATTGTAGGTACGACTAGAGATCTGATGTTATGGCTACGAGATTGAAATTTGTGGGTTTTTGAGAAATTATTTCTTTCTTCAACAGAGGATCGAGTTTAGGAAAAGAAAATTTACGTCTCTTTTTTGATGTCTCTCCAATTTCTTTTCCACGTTGTTTTACACCCCTGCCACACTTGTGCCATTTACACGCGACCTGATTAGCGTAAGTCACATCGCACGATTTATAGGATACGTTGCATTTTCCTTCGTGATGCCTTTCATGCCTCCGTTTATACCTATTGTTCATGAATATTTTTTCGCAGTATTGACACAGGAAAATCTTGTTGTCCAACATTGGAAATCTCATTTTCCTTCTTTGTCAATCATCGTTGGTCTTTTTTTATTATCTTCCGAAACCGTCTTTTCGTTCATTAGAATGGACGAATGGAAAATTCTGGTATGAACCATAGCTCGTTCTAAATCAGGGAAATACTTCCAACCGGCTTCGCAGTAATATATACCGCCAAACTTGATTTTTTCAGGTGTAATCATTTTTCTGTCGCATCGGTCGTAGTGCGCTAAAAATTCATCGTAGGAAGAGACGAGTCCTCCACAATCGAGACACGTAAAGTTTAACACACAAGGCTTCTACAAATGAAATTTTACTATTCGTTCCTTACCTGATGCCGATTGCCCACGCAAACTTGGGCTTCCCTCCATTCATAATCGTTTAGGGCGCGGCAACATGATACTTACCTACCAACTTATTCACAATCTTCTTGATGTGGACCCTGTTCTTTCCCTCATTCGTCAACTTCACTCGTGGCCACCCACTCCGTATTTCTGGTATCTCAGACTAAACTGCGCTTTCACTTTTTCACGGAAAGGGTTGTTCAACCCTGCAACTCCCTTCCTCAATCTGTTGTTTGCGCTCCTTCACTCAATGCTTTCAAATCATGCTATAACGCGCTAGTTGCTTAACTTCTTTGGGGTTCTGGGGGGTGGGTGCTTCGTGCACCGTAATCTCTATCTTTATCTCTTCTCGTGATAAAAACTCAACCTTGCATTTCTTGCATTGGAACCTCGATGCCACCTCGTACTTGACAGCCATGGCTGATATAAAGATCGATAGAATTATCCTCGCCTTTTATACCCACCGCTCGTTCCCAGGGGTTTATATCAAATGGTCCATGTGCTAGAACATCACAATACCACATCCGTAAAACTTGTGAAAAATGCTCCCAAAACAACAACACTTTATAAAACAAAAATATTCGAATAAGAAGGGACAGGTAGAATACAACCAGAAAGTTACGCATCAAAATGGCAACACACTAAATAAAAGGAGGGAGCCTGCTGGGAGGGGTGGGCTGGGGGGTTTCTCTAAAGGCCCTGCTTTCCACCAAAACACGTACTACTAATTTCCTACTTGTTCTAGTTTATTATAAGTTATATCAAGATTTTACAAACACCATCAATCCCCCACCTCTAACTGTATTTTGTCTGGTAATCACAATTTTCTCATATCCCTGTAAATTATAATAGTCAACTTCATCTTTTTTATATCAATTTCTGTTAATGTAATCATTTTCCAGTTTATATTTAATGCCAAGATACTCTTTAAGAAAACATCCCAATTCGATCGTAATGATCTAATATTTAAATGTAATAATTTCACATTTTCATAATACCCCATATCTTCCATAATTTCGCTACGCACTTGGTGTTTTTTTAACAAAGACCTTATTTACGTAGTCGAATATTATGTATTCACCACTAAGTCATTTTCATCTTACACTATTTTCACTTCATTTGTATCAGCATTTTTTCTCATCATGATTTTTCCATTTTTAAACCGTACGTACTTATAGTCCTTCTGGGCTGCAAAGTTTTTTGTTATCCAAAAAGTCTCTTTGTATTTGGTGTCACATTTTCATTTAAGTACACACGTTTTCTATTTCCAATCCTATATAGATTGTCATATGTTACAATTCTTTTCTTCTTTTCTAAACATTTGTTTCTGCTTTCTCTATGCTTAAATTGTATGATTACATTACTCGGTTTATCTTTGTTTTTATTTGGCATTTGATCTGCTATTTCAATTTCATTTGCATTGTATGGTATATTGAAATTACTTGTGACGTTTTCTATGGCATGTTCAATATTTTGTACTTCCAGCCAAGCAAGTTGGCATATTTCCAAGTTTTTGTTCCAATCATGTTGTTCTTTATCCACTACACTCATTTTTTTTCTATTGCACTCTATCTTACATCTTTATTTTCCAGATCTTGTATCTTCGCTTTAATTTCATATATTCGAGTTTTCAAATCGTTGTTTTCTATATTTAGTTCTTTCTGTTCTTTACTAAGAAATTCAATAGCTTTCTTAAAATCTTCCAATTCTGTGCTTTGTTTATCGATTTTCATAATGAATAGGTCAATTTTTTCCTTTCTTATTCTATATTCTTTATTTTGCTGTTCTGTCTCCTCATCATTTTGTTGATCTTCTACTTTATCCAATGGTATTTTGTCTTCTTCCTTTTTTCGTTATCATCTATAGTTTCATTTGAGTCTGATAATGTTCTTGGTTGTCTACATTTTTGTTTACATTTCCACTTGGCTTTCTTCTCATCATTCATTGCTTTCCATATGTTTTGCTACAATCCTGAACAGCTATAACAATATTTTGAGTTATTTGAGTAATGAGAACCCATTCACCCTGGTTCCCTAGTTTTTTCTCACAATTTCCTTGACATCATGACATAATTTTTATATTCAAATGTAACAAATTAGTCAATTTGTGGTTTATTTTCTTCAATTTATATCATTTCCAATTGTTATGAAACCCTTATTTGGTATAAAACCAAAGAAAAATTTCAATTTTTACTTTACTTTCTTTTGGTTCAGTTGGGTTTAATCTGGTTCACTTTATTTTGATCTAGTTTCACACTTTTTAAACTTTTCTGGCACTTTTATTTTCCGAATGCAAAACGAACACTCATATTTTTAAGGCTTCCAGTTCCCAACATGAATCCTCATCGTTTTACCTCAAATAAATTCACTGAATTCATACTGTTCTTCACAAGAATAGCTCACCAAAACTATGCCATGCTCTTCTATATCTTACATGTCCTTAATACCCTTCAGTTCATATTGGTACTTCTGTATTTCCTTCTTAATCCATCAACATTTCTGCTGTCTATCAATGCAACCTCCTCATAGCAGCCAATGTTGGAAATGATAATAATAATAATAGTAATAATTGTATTGCATGACATTGCTCGAAGTTTCAATGAAACTTGTGTGAGCTACAATAACTTCCATAAATAATAAATTAACACATTAGTACGAAATTAACACATTAGTACAAAAAAAACAAAAAAGATAAATATTTTTCTTAGACATTTTATAAATCATTTCCTTCATTTCTCTTCTTATTTTCAATAGATATCATTTTATACTTTTATACTTTTCTGCTAATAAATCTTTTAACCTAGTTTTAAGTTTGATAATACTTTCACATGATAACATGTCACTGTTTAGTTTATTGAAAATGTCAGGTACATTAAACGATCTATTTCTTACTCCATAACAATTATTCCATTCTGGCAATTTAATTTTTTTGGATGTCTTTTTTTTTAATCGTTCGCTTTTTGTATCGTAGTGATCTTTATGAGTATTACTGTAATAATTTTTTATTATAATTATATAATCTCTCAAATCTTCTATTTTTAGTAGTTTATTTTTATAGTAAATCTCATCTGTATGTTCATTTTCTTGTCCAAACAATACCTTAACTATCTTATTTTGAAGTTTCTGCAGTCTTATTAAAATATATTTTGTTGCGAAACCATATATTTCAATAACGTATCTTGTACTACTTTCTACCCATGCATCGTATAACATTTTTTTATTTTTCGTATTTAGTATGTTTTTTACTTTATATAAGATAGGTAATTTCTGTCTTAGTTTAATTATTAAGTTAGTTATATGTTCTTCAAAGTCCCATTTGTCATCTATATACATTCCTAAATATTTTGTTGTTTTTTTAATTTCAGTAATCTTACATGTAGAATGGCAGATTTGGTTCTTTAAATTTGTTTGCAGTCCTGTACAATTTCCAGAGTGATTTACTATATTGTTTAATTGGTGGTTTTTCATTTTTGGCACCGCAATATCTAAATATATTGTTTTTTCTTCGCTTATGTATAATTCGTTTTCTATTAGCCATCCATTTATCATATTAAAATCGTTTTGTAAATTTCTTAACATATCATGGTAATTATAATTTATGGAGATTAGTATGGTATCATCTGCAAACATATATATTGATGTATTTTTCGTATAATCTTCTATATCATTTACATATATTAAGAACAGAAGTGGGCCTAAGACAGATCCTTGAGGAACACCAAAGTTAATATTTCTGTAATCACTATATTCATTACTTATTTTTAATGTTGCTGTCTGTTTGTCAAGTAACTTTTTAATATTTCTAAAATCTTTCCTCTTAGTCCTAAAATTTCACATTTTTTAATTAGCTTTACATGATCAAACGTATCAAATGCTTTTTGTAAGTCAATCAGTATTGTTCCCACATATTTCTTCTCATTTAATGCTTTTGTTATTATATCATTTACTTGTATTAATAGCTCAGTTGTGCTTTTATTTTTCAAACATCCATATTAAACATTGCTTAATAATTTAAAATTTTCTAAATATTCTCGCATCCTATTTGAAAAGTATGTTTCTATTATTTTATCTATTATTGATAATAATGAGATTGGTTATCTTTATTTGTTTGATCTCCTTTTTTATATATTGGTCTTAAAACTTGTATTTTTAATTTGTCAGGCCATATTTCTTTATCTATCATACATTTTATGAGTATGCATATCATCCTTGCTGTATTGTCCTTTGATTGTTTGAAGTTGGTTGTGTTAAAGCCATCTATTTCTGTTGCATTTGTATTTTTTAATTTTTCTATAATCATTATTATTTCTTCTTGTGTTGGTTCTGTCACATACATCGAATTTTTATGTTGTCTCACCTTTTTAAGTTTATTCTTTTTATACACTGTTTTATAGTACTCACTTTGTTTGTATATGTTTATTTTCGTTTTAGCTTTATTTCTTAATTCTGGTACTTGATTTCCAAAGTTATCAATAAATTCATTTGTAAGCATTTGTAAGTTTATTCCTTTAAAAGTTTTCAATAATGTTTTATCAGTATCGTTATTATATTTGCGTTTTCCACCAATCTCTTTAATTATTTCCCATAATTTTTTGTTATCTTTTGCAGCTCTTTCTATTTTTGTTTTATAGTATTTTTGTTTACATTTTTTTATTTCCAAGTTTATTACTGATTTCAATTCATTGTATTGTTTTAATTTTTCGGAATTACTATTCTCTTTGTTACTTGTTAGAACTTTCCACATCCTATTTTTCTTATCTATCAATTCAACTAATTCTTGTGTAATCCAATCTTTTCTTCCTATGTTTTTATTCTTCTTTTTTGATTTGTTTCCTTTTTGGGTATTCCCTTTTTTAAAATCATTTTCATATATAGTTTTTATTTCTGTATAGATTTTATTATACATTTCATTTGGTCAATTTATTTCTTTTAATTCTTCCCAATTTTAATAATAATAATAATAACAATAATTTTATTGCATGAAAAAAACTCAAAGTTTGAATTAACAAACTTGTATGAGCAGCAATAATTCTACACATTTTATACATTACAATTACATTATACATACATGAAATAAACAATTACAATTAAAACTAATACATTATAATAACACAATAAGTCAACGAGTACCATTAATAGTCTTTAAAATAATTTTGTAATTTATATTTTAAACTAATTCAGTCATTAGATTTAGTTTTAATTCAGCTTTGGACTGATATTCTAACATATTCTTTTTTAATTTATTATATATATTCGGTATGTAATAATTTTTATTTCTTGTTCCATATGTATTGTTCCATTGTGGTAATTTAAATTTCTGTGATGTAGTTCTCAAACGATTACTTTTTGTTTCATCATATATTTTATATTTATTTTGATAATAGCTTTTTACAATTATTATATAATCCCTTAAATCTGTTATTTTTATAATATTATGTTTTATGTATATTTCATTAGTTATTTCTTGATTATTCCTGAACAGGACCTTAATTACCTTATTTTGTACTTTTTGAAGTCAGTGTGTTAAATAATCAGCTGCAAAACCATAAATTTCAATTCCGTAGCATAAAATTCTACATATCCATGCTTCATAGAGAATTTTTTTTTATTTGACAAAATGTATTTACATTATATAACTTTGGTTTGATTTGTCTAAGTTTTGTTATTATTCTTAAAATCTGTTGTTTAAAGTTCCAATGCATGTCAATTTCTAATCCTAAATATTTTGTTACAATTTTAGTGTTAATTTCTTTGCAGTTTTCGTTACAACTATTATCACTTATTCCGAACTTAAATTTTTTTTTACATTGTTCAGAATGTGTTATTATTCTCGCTTTTTGTTTATTTTTCATTTTTGGTACTGTTATTTCAAGGTATGATGTTTTTTCTTCACTAATATATAGTTCGTTTTCCATTAACCACCCATTAATCATGTCAAAGTCCTTTTGTAAGTTGCTGTTCATATCAATATAATTTGTATTTATTGAAATTAAGATTGTGTCATATGCAAACATATAAACTTTAGATTTTTTAACAAATTTATTGATATCATTTACATATATTAAGAAAAGTAGTGGTCCCAATACGGATCCTTGCGGTACTCCATATATGATATTTGTATAACTGCTGTAGTTTTCCTTTATCTTAACAGTTGATTTTCTATTTGTTAGATAGCTTTTTATTAAATTGTAATTTTTTCCACGCAGACCAATGTTTTCACATTTCTTCAGTAATATTGTTGGATCAAAAGAATCAAAAGCTTTTTGCAAGTCAATGAAAACAGCACCTACAAATTTTTTTTCATCTAGAGCCTTTGTTATGGTTTCATTTAATTCTATTAATAGATCAGATGTACCTTTATTTTTAGTGTATCCAAATTGTATGTTATTTATTAATTTAAACTTTTCAATGTATTCAGTTGTTTTTTTGAAAAGAATCTTTCGATTATTTTTTCAATAATAGATAATAAAGAGATTGGTCTATAATTATTAAAGTTATTTGCTTCACCTTTTTAAAAAATTGGTCTCAGCACTTGGATTTTTAATTGATCTGGCCATATTTCTTTTTCAATCATCCTATTTTTTAGTTTACAAATAAAAATTGCTGTGTTTTCTTCTGATTTTTTTAAAATTTTCTGTATTAAAACCATCCATGCCTGTTGCCCTTGTATTTTTAAGTTGTTTTATTATACTTCTGATTTCTGTTGTTGTTGGATTTTGTACAAAAAAGTCTTATTATTTACGTTTACAATTTTCCTTTTAATCTTTTCTAGTTTTGTTTTATAATGATAACCCTCTTTATAATTCTTTATTTTTTGTTCACATTTCTCCCTTAATTTTGGTATTTGCATTATAAAAGTATCATTAAAGTCATTTGCCAGTTGCTGTACAGTAGTTTCTTTAAAAACTCTCACTAGCTGATCATCAATATTTTGTTTTTCTTTTGTTTCCCATTTATTTCATCAATAACTTTTCATAACGTTTAGCATTGTTGATTTCCTCTATTTTACCTCTATAATACTCTTGTTTACATTTGTCATTTTTTTTTCAAAATTTCATTTTTCAAAGCTCTGTATTCTTGCAATAGCTGTGGATTTATGTTTTTATCTTCTTTTTTGATTTTTGTTCATAATTATTATTTTTTTATTTATCATCTGAACAATTTCATTAGTTATCCATTCTTTTCTTTTTTTTATCTGACTTTTATTTTTATTAGGTTTTTTTTGTAGCCTATTTGTTATTTGATTTTTTTCGTAAATTTCTCTTATTGAAAGTATAATCTCTGCACACATTTCATTTGGGCATTCTATTTTATCCAGACAACACCAATATTTTGTTGCAATTCAGTTATTATTTTTTTATTATTATATTTTCTACTGTCATTTTCTTCTACAGGTTCTACCTTATTATTATGATTTTTCTCTTTGTTATCAGTCCAAAGCCAGCATACAGTAATGTAATGGTCTGCTATTTTCTTTTTTATAACTCCACTATTAATATTCTCATTCACTTTTGTTAATTTTACATAAATATGGTCAATACATGACTCGTGCAGTTTCACTAAATTGTTGACAATTTTGGCTTCTTCCCTTGTTACAGATTCAATCAAATTTTCAAAGCCTGCCCTCGCCATTACATTTTCATATTTATCAATGTTAAGTTGATCTTGCTTATCTTCGTTTCCATTTTCTCTCTTGAGAGTGTCAATATTTATGCCTCCTATAATTATTGTATTTTCATTATTTTTTGCTTCATTTTTTTTGGTTTATAATTTTTTTTAGTTCTTGAATGAATTTTTTCTTATTCGATGCAGGGCTTCTGTAAATGCTAGTATTTTACATCTTTGCAGTCCTTTCTCAAGTGTAATTTTAATTTAATCCTCCTTCACTATTTCTTTTTTTTTAGCTTCTATAATATTAATATTATCTTTTACATATATCATAATTCCTCCTCCTCTGATTGTTTTTTCCCTGGTTTTGTTATAGTTCACATAGCCAGTTAGTTGATAGTTATTTGTTTCCTCTTGTTTTATATTCACTTCAGTTAAAATTATAACGTCCCACAACACTGCAGTTTCTAACACTTCATATAAAAATAAATCCCAATTTTTTCGCAAGCTTCTCATGTTCACATGAAAAACTTTTAGGCTACAATTGTTTCCAATGTCCTTTTCCACTTCTGTTTAAACTTCGTCATTTTTTTCAAATATTATGTTTCTATACATTGTTATTGTTTTGTTGTAAATCCTCTTCTGATTTAACAATTTTAACTTCACTTTCATTTTCGTTTCTTCTCATCATTATTTTTCCTTTGTTGAACCAAACATATTTGTAATCATTTGTCTTGGCATATTCTTTCGTTTTCCAAAAAAGGTTCTTAAAATAAGGAGTCATGTTCTCATTGATATAAACACGGCTACGATCTCCGTTTCTATAATATCATCATTAGTAACAACTTTTTTTTGTTATCCAACCATGCATCTCTAAATTCCCTGCTTTCAAATTGTATTATCATGGCACTTTTTTCCCCTTGTTTCTGTTGGGTATTCGATGTGCAGCCTCCACTTGTTGAGATTTGTAGGAACGTATGTTGTAGTTATTAGCCACAATCTGCACTATTTCTTTTAAGTTCTCTTCTGGCATCCAGCCTAGTTGGTTAATCTCAATGTTTCTGTTCCTGTTATATTGGTCTTTGTCATGCGTTGAAATTGCCAGTTCATGTACTGTTTTTTCCAATTGTTTTTCCACATCTTGTTTTTTTTCCAAAACGGCAATTCTTGCGTCCAATTTTTTCGTCTCTTGTACTTTTTGTCTATTTTTATTTTCCAACTACAATATTCTTCCCTCCAGTTCCTTTATTTTTACTAGTACTTCTTGAAAATTTTTCTTCACTTCAGTAATCTCGTTGCTCAGAAAGTCCAGTGATTTTATTATATCTGTTTGATCCTTTTGTAATTTATCTATTGTCTTCTGTACTCCCAAAAGTGTGTCCATTTTCTTTTCAATTCTGACCATCATTTTCTGTAAACTGTTCATCTCTTTAACACTTTTTGCACCCCAAGTTTTTGCTGTCACTTTTACACAATTGTAGTGAAATTTTCCTTGCATTTTCCACACACTACATTATCATTTTGAGTTCCCAATTTCTCTTTACATTCTCTGCACTTCATTTTTTTTTCCGGTTTCACTCCGGATCAACCAGTTTCATTCCGGAACACAAAGTTCAATCAAACGAACACTCTGCACAAAAATAAATGGCTGTCTTCCCCTCACTATTTTTGATTAGATTGCCTCAAATAATAATAATAATAATAATAAAATGTCTTGCAATGATTGCAAATGTCAACTGGTGTCCGCTAATACGTAGCCTGATCAATAAAAATTTCCCGAAGAATAGTCTTAATACTAAAATAATTTCTTTAAAAAAATCTTGAATTCTCTTGAACTGTAGCCATTAATTGGCCCAGTTTTTACCCAAATTTACACCAGCTTATCCGAAGCTGACGCTGTTAAATACAATAAAAGTTAGAAAGTTTGAAGTATTTTCAATAAACTCTTGAAGCTGCATGAGTAAAGTTTCGTATCTATTCTGGGCTTCAGGACGAAACTTTACAGCAGGATTGTTTTTAGGCTTAGAAGATAACTTTGTCAGTGGCTCGATCTGTCTCAAGCCACTGGAGATGAGGAAAACGTAAAGAAAAACCTTTATTGCTTAAACAGTTTTTCGCAAATTCTCTGAATCACTTTAAATATTGCTCAAGATAAGACTGGCATTGATTCAGTTTAGAAATATGTGAACTATGTCGATGAGTATGCAGCTAGGCACATGATCTCTTTAACAGAGAACGAAATAAAGAAAGCTCCTGCAGATGCCAACAAGGATGAAAACAATGTTAAACCCAACAATGCAGCAACTAGTAGCTGCAGCTGCCGCAACAACAGAGTAAAAAGAAAAACTCTTATAACTCTTCAACTAGTCCACCTACTAAAGTCGACGAGAAAATTGTTGACTGACAATGACAGCAACAATAGTAGGAACACTTTTATCAGCCTAGAAACCCAAAGTTCGTTTTTCCTGTCAACAGCCCAGACATTTCCCCTCCGAGTGTCCACAACTTAAAGGAGAAAATGTGAATGTTTGTTTCAATACTAACTGGAAAACTAGCGACGTTATAAAAAAAAGAATATATTTTCCAGTAAACCTACTCAAAACACTGCATGTTTTAAAAGATAATGCATTCTCAATAAATCCTGTATCCTGTAAAACTGCTAAGAATTGGTGAACAGTGAAAGGATCTGTTTGTTGTAAAAATGCATTTAGTGTAATCTGTTGAAATTAAAGCAGGGCGTTCATTAATTAGTTCATTGCTAAATACATATTTTTGAAATTTTTCTATATGCAACTACGCTAAAAGAATTAAGTGATTTTCGTAAACCAACTATTTGTTTAAGCAAACCATTTGTGTATGTGTTATAGTCAACTCAAAAGTTCACCTTAAATAGGCTGCAAACGGGAACCAGCCTTAGTAGTTCCTCTCTCTTTTATGCTCGCCCATCCCAAATGTGCTTTAGTTGGAAGCAAGAAGTAACAAGCACCAGGCAAACATAATTGAATGGGAGTTAACCTAAGCAACGCTCGTGATTTCAACTCTAGTGCTTTATGTAAACCAATTCTATCTGCCAGAAATAGATTAGGCCATGCAGCAAGGAATATCCCCAGAATCTGATAAGAAGTTTTTAGTAAACCCTTCTTGAAAATTACTTGTGGTTTTCTCTTTGATTTCTAAATACTAGAATATTTAAAAAAGAAAATTTGTAGTGTGTTTTTATTTTATAACAGCTAAAATTCAGCAAAAGAGAGTTTTTTCCGTATTTAATCTCCCTTGCTAAGTGTTAAAATTACATGTATTCGTTCGGGTTTTCCTACCTTCCAATGCACAAAAAAAGTAGAACAAGTCTTTTCCTATTTTTCTTTTAACTAAAAATTCGAATATATTTCTTGAAACTGTGTACGCAGAAAAAACTAACTCAATCATCGCAAACCCTTTTCTGTGGTGTAATGTCTGGATACAGCTCACAGTTTTGTTACATACCCACAGAAAATTTTTTAAACAAGTACAATGCGTATTTGACCAGAAACTACCATCAGGAGTTATTTTTTTTTTTTTTT